>JAGFPH010004778.1:80649-91385 GCA_018207615.1 Philaenus spumarius
CGTTTTAAAACTACAATAACACTGTAACCTAAATAATTTTACTGTTTCAAGCTTGGATATAATGCAGGGAGTCTACTGGGTTTTGAAGCTTTAGTTTCTAGACTTGTCTTGAACATAGTCAGATTTTTCTTGACCTCTAATATTCTATTTAAAATAAATTCACGCGAATTTAAAAAGAATGTTTTATGGCTTTAAACTGAACTATTCTGAATCTGCTTATGCACATGAGTGGCGTAGCTGAGGCACTCCTGGTCAGACTTGAAAGTGGATTTTTAAGTCAATCAGGACAATGTCGCTTGTATGTATAGATATTCTATCTCAGTTTTAACGACTCTGGACTTAAATCTTACTTTCCTACTAACCGGTAAAGATTTTGATCAGAATATATTGCGTTTTTCTACATAATTCTAAAATATACTATTTCACACATTGACATCAAGATAATAATTCGATATGCAGTATATCAACTTTTAAAACTACGTACAGTGCTATATACATTTATAATATCGTGTGATCACAGACGAACCAGGCTGAATATGTATAGCAGGCAAATTAATCTTGTTTTAAAATTTACGTCTATATTTTAAATATTGGTGTAATTCAACCATCACTGGGAATACAGCAATTATTATTTGCTTAGTACAAAAGTTGTTTGTGTTTTTAAGTTAAACACGAAAATCGTCGCTTATAATCGTATTTTTTTCCAGCTAGACAAACACTGACAATCTTCCATCGCATTCGGACAGGGGAATTATCTTCCAATTTAATATATTTTGCATGTTGATAATTCCTACTTCCTTGAAAACGTTAATTTATTATAAATCGTTTCGAAATAGAGTGAGATTGAGAGAAAGAGAGAGGAGGACAACGTGTGAAAGAGAGAGACAATTTTTAATGTTTTATGTGTAGAGAACCGAACCATGTAAAAAAAAGGAGTCGTGGGACTGCCAACAGAAGTGAAAACTGTCGTGAATATAGACAATCTTGTTTATGTTGTTTAAAAATTTTTAGATTTCAATTTTAAATGTGTCAAGATAAAAATGACACAATGTACAAAATGAGGAAGCACAATGTCCATTTCGGAAGTATTACCAAGTAAACTGTTTTAGCACAACTTACGAAATGAGGAAGCCCAATTTACATTTCAGAGGTATAACGATCGGTTCCGTGCGGCGTAGTTTTGATATTATCGTCAAGCGCTGAAATACATTCTAATAAACATAAAATTTTGGTTCATCAGTTAAACCTAAAATCATTTAATGTACTTTGCCGTTACGACAGGTACAATAAATTAAACATACACACAATAATTTTACGTTAGGCCTAGACTGATGAAAGAACATTTTATTTTTATTGAATGTATTTACAATGAATGGACATTTAACTGTGTTTACCATCTTAGCTTTGATGTTATAATCAATTCTGCACCTTTATTATAATAACATTAAACGTACGGAAACAGTGAGTATTTTTATAAAAAACAAACTAATAATAAACGGCAATTGAAAGATCAAAATTAATTATGTGTGTATGTTGCCGTTAAGGCTGGTAATACAATAGAAGAAAATGCGTGATGAACTTCGTTCCTGACGGGGTCCTAGTAATTTTTTACTAGGCCTATTTGACCAGACTGAAATACTACTTTACCTTATCATAATTTGGTTATATTTAATAACTTGAAAATTGCCTCTCTTCTAGTATAGTATACAATAATTTGTTTGCATTTGCTTCGCCACGGGGGTTGGTCAGCGAAGAAAGCCAAGGGCAGAGCCCTCGTGTACATTATATGTATGAAAACTATGTTGTTTTTATATTAGAAAACTGCATTTTGTTTGCTACCTGGACCATTACGGTAGCTACAGTACATCGTAGAGACTACATTTTAAAACCGTGTAAATCATCTGTTTTATCCTCTTTACAACCAGCCCTCGTTATCTGACAAACATCCCAGTTCCATTAAAAACTCAAACAACCCCTCTCAGTTAACTTTAAATAAATTTGTTTTTCACTGCAATCTAAATACAGTGAACTGTGTCAACTTGTCTGATACAACACTAAGACTCCGTACCCCCTTAAAAGCAGTGTTTACCAAATGTTCCATAAGAGATTGCGGTGTTGCCAAGCTTAATGTTTCGTTCTTAAGGTGGATTTATAGGGACACAATTTCCAAAAAAGGACCCGCGATTTGAGCGCTTTGTCGATTTGGATTTTTCGTTAGAAAAATGCACCAAAACAAGGTGGTTTTAAAATGTAATTCTTATTTTGGATTGTACATTCATTGTGTAATAGTTTTCTGTTAGTTGACATCATTTAAGTTGCCGTCAATTAATTTTCCATAATTTAAGTTGACATCATCAAGTTTGATCACTAGATTTTTATCTTTTGTACCCCCCCCCCCCCCGTTTTGACTTTTCTCACATCTCAAGCAATATTACAGTACCTTTAACTTTTTCTCAAAATTTACATAATTTAAAATACATTTTTATCATTATTTCCCCTTTTAGTTGATTTTAAAATTGTCAATTTTATTTATTTAATTTCTCCAATTTCGTTGAAACCTTGCACAATTGTTCTTTATTTGTGTAGTTATTTTTCCCTATTTTCACTTATTTGGATTTCCTTTTAGTTTTAAAGTTATTGGCCTTTTTAGGTCTAAGAATGACTTTAAAACCCCCTTTTCCTTATCACGTTATTATTATTTTAAAATTAAATTTAGTTGATTATTTTCTCCCCTGTTAGGTCTCTATTAGGCCTATTTGGTTTTTTAATTTTATTTAAACCTTAAAAGTTTTTTTATTTTTGGTCTTAATTTTTGTTCTGTAATTTCTGGACTAATGAATCTACTAAATTTCTTTTGATACCTTTTTAATTAGTTTTTTCTCCTTATTCTAACTGACTAAAATTAATTACAAAAATTTCAATTATAAAAATTACAATTTAACATTGGTTCTTATGACTCTAGCAACAGAGAGATGCCGGCAAACTTTTGCAATCTATTGCAATAAAAACTCATACGCCACTCATGAAACACAAACCTAGAATAACGGCCGTTACAAAATTCAAATTCAAGCCTGCCAACTCACAACGTAACTGAAGCCACGCCCCCAACGGACACTCTGAGCATGACCAGTAGCGGCGGCGGCGGCGCAATACTTAACGCAAGTTGAATTTTTTGGTGTCCCGCAAACGCAAATTAATTACACCACTCGATAGAAAATTTAATTTAAAATATTTTCCTAGCTTACTGCATCGACTTAGCACTGATAGTTCTTGAAATATTTAGGTTTAAACATTGTCATAAAAAATTTAAAATGTTGTAATTATATAACTTAAAAACTATAAGAGATAGAAGGGCGTAAATGTTTTAAATTTTGAGTTCTTTCATTTGAGATATCAACCAACCTCGTACCATTTACTTTCTCCATCCTATACGTAGTATATGGAGAAAGTAATGTTTTAGTCCAAGTTTTTGAACTTGAATTTTTAGTGGAATTGTCCGTTTAGGTGCTCCCTGAACCCCCCAAAAAATGTTTAGTGGAATTATCTGTGTTGGTTCTCCCTGAACCCAAAAATATTTGTAGTGGAATTATTTGTTTTGGTGCTCCCTGAACCCAAAAAGTGTTTTTTTTGTGATGTCTGTCCGTGTGTCTGTAAGGATGTGTACAGAGCTGGAGACCACACCAACGGTCCGATTTTGATGAAATTTGGTATGTAGGTGTAATTCTAAAATATCCACAGGCGTTTTTTTTTAATTTTTTCAAATTTATGATTTTTAAGGGGTTTTACCCCCAAAAATAGAAAAAACTGAGAAAAATAAAAATTTCTGAAGAACGGCTGTAACGATTTTGATAAAATTAGGCTTATTTGTAGCCCTTAATGTACCCTACCATATGCAAAAAACCGCATCTTTCTAAAAATTCTCGTTTAGGTAATAATAATAATAATAACTGATTTTTTTGGGGGATTTGGCTAAAAAGGGAGTTGTTTCTCCAAAATGTTCAAATTCTTTTTTCGTGCATCTATACAGGCCTAATTGACATGTTTGGTGCAAATTTGTTCGAAATCGATGGAATAGTTTAAATAATAATAATAATATAATATAATATGGATGTCTGTTTTAGAAAGGGTTTTAAAAAAATTAAAATTTTAGGGCAGGTTTGGGGGTGTAAGTTATTAAAACTCCCCATAAGAAATACATAGTGTAATTTATGTTCATTGATATAATATATTTTTTGTTAATATACTTTTAACTTTGATTTGTCTATCCGTGCAAAACCGGATCGGGCTAGCTAGTATAATAATATAATATGGGTGTGTGTTACATGCATCTAATATTTTCCATGGTAACATTTTCCTACTTTTTCAATTAATTCTAAATAACCACCTCCTATGCTACTCTTGGAGGAGGTATAAAGTTTCAACTGGGAGAAAGTATGTGGCAGTAATCTGGTACCGTTTATTTTAATTTTTAAAATAAATCCATAAAACCGAATAAAATTTCATAAAATAGATTTTTTTATGATACCGAATGCTCAAAAAATTTGTTTAATGTTTGATGACATATCTTGAGGTAAAAGACGCCCATTAAAAAAAAATCATCAAAATCGTTCATTTAGGAGAGGCTGAGCGATTGAAAATAGGGTTTCGACAAAAATTGTTTAATATATATATAGATATATATACACAGAGGAACAGTTTATTTTACTAGGCGTACTTTGACAGATGAGGTTGGAGAAAATAGAAATTAATAGAAATACTTTTCTTTGAATAAGGAAAAGAGAGCTGGATACGATGTTGTAACATTCAGAAAAGGACGAATCCATAAAGAGCAGCGGCTGATATTGGATATTATATCTGGATGGGGAAAAGTAATCTGCCCTCGTGTCCTTTGTAAGGATATGGATTCAATAATATTCAAAACAGTTTTGTTGGGATTGTAGAAAAGTAGGCTTTTATATGATACTATAACGCTGACAAGAGATGTACGTCTGTGCGCATGCGTTGCCAGTCAAACATAAACGTAAAATTTACTTCTATTATTATCTCAGGCAGATTAATTAGGTTCACATAGGAAATGCGTCATTTAAAAAAATACTTTGTAAAAACAACAGACTTTATCTAGGCCTACCTAACTAAAGTAACAAAGTGGGAGTTACTTAGTTACCAAATTCGTTTTATCTTGATATTATATATTAGGGTAAAACATTGCGTGCTCCGCACGCCAACCCCGTTGGAACCTTCTAAACACATAATCATGTCATGTTTTCTTTATTATAAAGGTGTAGGATTAATAATAACCAAAAAGCTAAGATGGGAAATAATGTTAAATGTTTAAATTAAATTATTTCATATATTTTATAACAACAGTTATAATAAAGGTTAAAAGAACCAGCAAGGCTCAGGTCAACACTGCAATAAAAACTAAACCTAAAAGTTAGAAATACAAATGACTGCTTCAAAGTTTGAAATCAGTTTTTAATGGAAATATTGGAGCAAACGGCTATTTTAGTTTAAATTCCATGCTGTTATTTTAGCTGTTATTTTATTCAATTGGTTGATATGATAATAAATGTAAATAAATGTGTTGGTTTATCAGTCTAGGCCTAACCTAAGATTTTTTCCTACTAAATTTACAAATATTGAAATAAAAAATGTTTATATCAAAATGAATTATAGAATTTGTTTCTCAGGGACAGTGTAGCTTTTTATTAGTAAAACTATTTTTTTCAATCGGTTTAGTAGTTCACCTTTAAAAAAAAATTGGCTGTGCGTATGACCACACAATAGAAGTGAAAACTTCTACGCGAATTTTACAATGTGTAAAATAAATATTGATTAACTACTGGATTTGATTAACATTTTATTTCCTTTTTAATAAATAAATAAAATATTTACAATTATTTAAAAATGTTTAGTTCGGTTTGCTTTTAAAGAGTATTTTTTTAGTTTTTAAACTATTATTTATTTTCTTATTTTTTAGTCTGGGGACTATGATCGGTGCTCACTTACTACATCCATTAAAATTAATGAGCTCCCGAAGTTTTTGTATATCGTCGTGAATCACCCTGTATATAAAGATTTTAATGACACCCGAAAACGTGTTCTGGGGACGATGATCAGTGCTCACTTACTACACCCAACAAAATTAATATTGCATTGTCATCGGTCCTTGTTCTTCATATATACTATACACAAGTATATATATGTATATATATATATATATATATATATATATATTACAACGGACACAACCCGTTGTAGGTCCTGGATTTTGAATTTATAATTAAATTTATAAATTTGAATTGTCCGGACTTACCGCGGGCTAAAGCCGCATGTAGGTCACGAAAATCATGTTGACGCGGGAGGGTCGTTATCTGGCTAAGTTAAGCTCTTGGACCCTGCCTGTTCGAAAAGGAATAAGGACTTGTAAAAAAACTTAAAGATTCTTTCGGGAAGCCAAAATCCAGGAATTAAATAAAAAACAACTATCTTCAGGAAATGCATTACGCTAACCGCGGGTGTATTTACTGCAAGATTAGATAATATAAAGTCACAAAGTTACGTAAGGTACAAGATATTAAAGTATGGGAAGAAATTCAAAATTCCTCTAAATTGAAAAAGAAAATGTTTTTTAGACTTTTCATAAGAAGGCCTAAAATAAAGGTGAAATAAGTTTTAGCGAAATTTTGTTAAATAAAAATGTTAATGTTAATCCACTAAGTTCAAATGGTAAAAAGTAGGTAAAAAAGAAAGTTTTTTAAATTCTAACCAAAACAAGTTTTAGTAATAATAAACAAAATGTATAATTAAAAAGAAAAACTTGAAATTTTATAAAAGGAAAAGGGTGATAGAATTTGCACCTTTACAGCAAAATAAAAGTTAAACTTAAAATTTTATTGACTCAAAATGGTAAATAGTAGGTTGATAACGTAGTTATGTAAAAATAATCCAGTATTTAAAATATGTTTCGGGAGTAAAGTAAAACCCAAGTTTGTAGAAAATCGTTTAACTCCCTAACCCCACAGTAAGACAACCAGAAGCAGAAACAAAGTGAAAATCCGGCTAGTTAACACAAACCAAAAGGACATAAAGAAGTGTAAACAAAAAACCGGGAAAAACAAAAAACAAAGACTTTTCCGGGAAAAACGCGCGTGGGTCGTGTACGCGAACCAAGAATCGCACGAACGTCACTCGAGTTTGTGTGTAAAGAAGACAACGAGCTGAATTCAAAAATGTCACTCTCAAGAAAATCGGGAAAACCCTGGAGGAGTTACAAAAGAAAAGGATTTTTAATAGCCAAAACTGCAGGGAGTGAGATAAGGTAGCGGTACGGCAGAGGGGGCTGGCTGGAGATGAGTCGACTGGAGGGGGAGCAGATATACTAACATGCGAAAGTGGGCGTACTCAAAAAAAAAAAGGAAATTTACGTAAAACAATGACTAAATCAACTCTAAAAATAAAGGAAAAATCAATATAAAATTCAGAATAAAAATTAACATAGACTAGGAGTTTAAAATTCTTGAAAAAACGAATTTTAATAACTTATAGAAATACAGTGATAGAAAACTTAAGTTGGCATGGAAGTAGTGCCGAAAAAGTCTATATAAACGATTGCTCGGGGAAACTCGGGAGCCTTAATACTTCTGCGATGTAAGTGGACACATCGAGCTATTTTTACGATGTAAGTGGACACATCGAGCATTATTATTTCTGAGATGTAAGTGAACGCATCAAGAGCTGTTACTTGTTTTTTATAAAATACTATAGTATGCAAGAAGCTAAGTATTTTCTTCGTTAACCTAATAATTTGTATAAAAAGTGTGAAGATACGTCATTGCGATATTAATCTGGAATGCAGCAATAGACACAACTTTAATCTACAAGAACGTCAGTGGCAACTTAGTCATTACAAAGTTGGCCTAACTTGGATTATTCTGGAGCAGTAACATAGAATGCAGAACAGCTGATACATGGAGTAATTCGTATAGCTTCCAGATAGGACTCCAGGACATCACCAGGCGACCACATGGACATGCAACTGTAACGTCGAGGGAATAGCCGAACCGGGACTTCAGACACGACATCACCCCAACCATCTTTAAGAATTCATCCAACATTCTTCCAGACAACCCTACAGGAATCTATCGTCATCAACGAGACAACTTAACCAGCACGCAGAGCATCTGTAGCCTGCCATCGCTAAACAAAGCTCGCGGACTTCATATCAAACGTCGCGACGTCTGGACAGTTGTGAAAAGGTGGGTGGAAACGTAAATACGTTAGTCCCTGTTAAAATTTGCCCGAAGTAAATTCAAATAAATTTATTTTAAATACTGGGTTACTTAGGATGTTAGATTAGATAAAATATTTGTATTATTAATTAAAAAATTAAATTAATTAAATCGTAAATTCAAATTAAATCTTTTATTAAAATATTAATTAAATCAAATTGAGTATAAAATATTAAAATAAATTATAGTTAGGTAAATAATTGGTTCAGAATTGTAGTTTAAGAATTATTATTAAAATTGGAAGGAAAGTGATTATTTTGTATTTGTTGGAGAAAGTAAAATCCAAAAAGTTTATTTTATGTTTGAAATTTAAAAAAAAGGAATTATTAAAATTTTATCTGCTTTATAAGAAAGTTATTATTTACAAAAAACACCTAGTATTCAAATATCCCAATAGTTTATGAGTTATAGATTAGGAATTGATAGAGTGAAATTTTATAAAATATTTGCAAGCACAAATAAACAATTTACAAGGTTAGTTTCAGTGTACTTACTACTCAGAGGTTTACAAAAAGTTAAATCATTCACTTGTGTTCTAACTGAGCTAGATTCAAATATAAAGTACTGGAAGTATAACGTAGACGTTTTTTTTTAGTCGGGATATTCAGAAAACTGAATATTCGACACATAGTTATTTCACCTAGGCCAAACAAAGCGAGATTGCCTATAAAACTTCCAGTAGGTGGAAATAACTTATTCTCAAACGAAAGACCGTTGAAGAAATCGGCGTCCCAAAAAAGTGGGGTCCGAAAACATTACTCAACTGGTTTTAAACGGTGTTCCGTTGGAGAATTGGCTCCCGGAACGTGGGGCTAGAAAAATTCTCGAACGGGAGATTCGTTGGAATATACATATATATATGTGTGTGTATAAGAGGGTATACGTAAAATCAATTTGCTTAACTCACGTCAGCGGTTCAGGTGCGTGGTCGAATTATTTCTGTCTTGTCTTTGCACACGTCTCTCCCTCTCTATATTGGCTGAAGAACACGACTTACGATTTAACAAAGCAAAGACCCAACCCGTTATTATAGGTTATTATAGACCCAACCCCACTTATAAACACAATAGACTTTAACAATCTCCCCAAACATAAAATTGAAGGGGAATTAATTACTAGAATATTGCAGCAGCGTTAGAAATCTGTGTCTGACAATCAATGACATAAAATTAATTAAACTGGACTTTATATGTAACTGAGACACGCAATAAAGTATTTGCAGGGATTCACTCTTTAAAAAATTGACAGATTTTTTGCCATTTCATATTAGAGTGCTCTTAGTAAAATCATTAACTGTACCCCACTTTAACTACAGTGGCACTGAAGTCAGTGACATGACTGTGGAATTAATTGACTAATAAACTCCAACGAGCCGAAGATTATTGTACACGATTTATTTAAAACGTGATGATCATGTTAGTCCCTATTATAAACATTATATCTTTTAAAACTTGATGTATTTAGATCTTTTCATATTTTAAATACATTGCATGCAGTCCTTTAAACTAGAGTGCCGACTTACTTTCAAAAACTACAAGAAAGGGGTCGAAAAATATTAGTATAACTAGAAGAGATACCTGTATTTTCAATACACCATGATTTGCGTGTCGCACGTCAACCCCCATATTTAGAGTATTTTCAATACACAATGCATTGCGTGCTTCGCATGTCAACCCCCGTATTGGGAGTGTTTTAAATACACAATGCGTTACATGCTTCGCACGCCAACCCCCGTGTTTAGAGTATTTTAAATACACAATGCATTGCGTGTTTCGCATGCCAACCCCCGTGTTTAGAGTATTTTCAATACACAATGCATTGCGTGTTTCGCACGCCAACCCCCGTGTTTAGAGTATTTTCAATACACAATGCATTGCGTGTTTCGCACGCCAACCCCGTTGGAAACTTCTACACACATATGTTATGTTTTCTTTATAATAAAGGCGTAGGATTAATAATAACCGAAGCTAATCATTCCCAAGAACAGAAGTGTGAAGTATAATAAATCGTTTACGGTAATGGCATGTCGCTTGTGGAATTATTAAAACTATTGATAGCCGTGCTCAATTTGCAAAATCATTGAAACTTCATTTCATGGATAGTATGAACGTGGACTGATATCTTTTTGCTTGGGGTGTGCAGGAAAAGGAATTATTTTTTCTTACTTATTTATATTTTACGATGTATGAACGTGAGAGTGAATGCTGTTTATAAGTAGTTTATTTTTGTACTTCAATCAATATGTTTAAATTATATTATTTTATTTTGTAAGGTATAAAAAACTGTATTAGTTTAGGATGTTTCTTTACTTTAATGTTTTTCTTCATATGTGCATTTTCTTTGTCTTTATATGTGCATGTTCTTTGTCTTTATATGTGCATTTTCTTTGTATTTATAGGTGCATTTTCTTTGTCTTTATATGTGCATTTTCTTTGTCTTTATATG
>JAGFPH010004779.1:18133-35480 GCA_018207615.1 Philaenus spumarius
AAATATCAATATTATTATTGCTTACTATGTAAATAAAATACAATGTTATAATATGTATACGTTGAATGGTATAAATTTTAGAACTTTATTTTTCCTCAATTCAATTCCTAGGATGTACGTAAACAAGGTAATGGTTGTGATTAAATTGTTGAATATATTTACCACTAAAAGTTTATTGTTGAATGTTTGGATGTTC
The DNA here is from genome assembly GCA_018207615.1 of Philaenus spumarius. Taxonomy (NCBI): domain Eukaryota; kingdom Metazoa; phylum Arthropoda; class Insecta; order Hemiptera; family Aphrophoridae; genus Philaenus; species Philaenus spumarius. The sequence goes on from JAGFPH010004779.1 coordinate 18,330, forward strand.
TAAAACACCACTTAAGGCCCCTTAAAAATTAATGTCAAAAATGTCAATAATTATCCTTTTCAATAGGATTCATTAATATCCAATTACTAAAAGTGTTAGTGTCTGTTCGTAACAAAATAGTATAGCTCATGTGCAAGGTTGTATTGTTTCATTTATTCGTTAACTTATAACAGCTGATTTCGTCAACCAGCTTCAATATCTATGTGAATCATTTAAGGTTTTTACAACTTCAAGTTTTTTGTTGTTATTATATGAATAATGTTCTTAGATACATCTGATTCGTTCTGACATGTCTGCTTCCGTTGCTTCCTGACACGTATGGTTAGCACATGCGCATGGTCTATCTTTCGCTATTGGTATGAATTATTGTAATTTTAGTAGAATCATACAACATTTTAGCTTCTGTTAATCTCAATATATTACTACTGACGATGAAAAGTTTTGATTAAATGACTTTAATTTATATGTTGGTTCTTAAAATCGTTGATTTAAGTAAGCCCATGATTAAATTGTATGTTTTCTTTCATTTCCGCAAATTTGTTTCAGGGTTTTGATTAAAATGTTTAATGCGACAATTTTTCTGTCAAGTCTGCTTACTAACAGAATGTTTATTAGACTTTTAACACACATAATCAAACAACACAATCATGCGCATGCGCTATACTCTGTGAAGTATTAGGGCTATATGTATATAATAGTAGGCATACTTATTATAAATTAATTAATTGAAGTCTCGGTACATTTACTATGTTGAAACTCCCTAGACACGCTCAGATATAGTTTGCTAAAGTAGTTTCTTCTGAAAAACGAAGTTTTAAAACGTAGTTTTCCTACATAGTTTTATACCAGTTTGAAAATACCTTTGCATGTTCAACCAGAGTAGGTACATTAAATTTAATATTTTGTAATTACTAAAAAGGCATTAGACTATAATAATAATCTGCATAATTATACACATTTGCCGAGTTAAAAATTTCTACAGCATAGTTAGAAAAGCCTAGATAACTTTTTTTTGTTTGTTAGTATTTAAACATATCTGAAATACAAATAATTATCCACAGTAACACAATATGATAAAAAATAATATGAAAATAATAATATGGTTGGTGTTTCCCTGTGTATGCCATACTATTGTTCATTAATCTATGTTTGCTTTACGCTCCAACTTTAAGTTATAGTTGAAGTTATTATACAAATTATATCTGCTAGGATCCATGAAATAAGTTTTAGTAAAATTTTCAGCCAATCCTAACGTAACATTTTCACTTAAGTTTGTCGACGCGTTTCGGAGTTTCTCCATTATCGAGACCTATTTCAGTACTCAATTTGTTTTAATAGTTTTTTTTATAATTTCTGCCGCTAGGTGTCTTGCGTTAACTTGATCTTCCTTACGAACCAATGAAATTGCATTTTCTACATCTATTATATTCTGTTCTATGTCTTTTTCGATGTTGGTATTTTGAATGTTATGTTTTAATCCTTTACTTGGTAGTTCATATTCTTGCAAGATTAGTTCTTGCAATTTCTGCAAGATTAACTATTCTTTCGTGAAAACCTTTTATTTGGTTAGAAAGTTTGCATTCAGTGAGTACTGAAATAGGTCTCGATAATGGAGGAACTCCGAAACGTGTCGACAAACTTAAGTGAAAGTGTTACGTTAGGATTGGCAGAAAATTGTACTAAAACTTATTTAAGTTATAGTTTTACTTTTTCACTATACTATAGTATAGAGAAAGTATAGTGATCGCAAAAAAATCGATGTTGAGATTTTCGTGAAAATACCCGTTTAGGGACCCCCTGAGTCCAAAAAAGTGTTTTTTTACAAAATGTCCGTCTGTATGTCTGTCTGTATGTCTGTATGGCTGTATGTATGTAGAGAGAAAACTATTCGACTATCCGTGAAAATATCTCAACATACAATGATGTGTTTGGATTTCTTTGGCCGAGAGTCACCACGGGGGTTGGTAAGCGAAGCTAGCAGGGCTCTCTAGTAAGTAATAAATTTCATGTTAGTACTATAAACAATATCGCGAGTGTATTTAGCCAAGTGTCTAGAAACACGTGTGAAAGTGTAAAGTCAATACAGTAATTAAATCAACATTTAACTGTGTTTCCAGGACAGGAATAAATAGATTTTCTTAAGAAATATGTTTCTATAACATACGTTAGTATAAACACTAACTACTACGATTATTATTTAACACACAAATGATGGCAAATGTCCGAACAAGTAATTATAACAAAATTCAACATCCATCATTAACAAACAATAATAACTTCAAACAGAGAACTACTACTAGTCCAGTAGACAGAGGAAAAAAAGTTAGTTCTGCTGGAAAAAATTCCGAAGTTAATGGAACTTTTACAGGTTGTTTGCGGGTGGTGTGGGATGACTCTGTCAAGTTTTCCAACTCGAGGACCCTGTGCTAATTTTGGGGGGGGCCGAAAAACTTCAAATTTTCGGACATTTGTCGGTTTTTTGCTTATACATTCTATACTAAGCGGTTTTCGACCAAAATATATATTTCAAAGTTTTAGAGCAGTAAATTTTCTACAATTTTGTATCCTTAAACTTCTTCCTAAACCGAATATTAACTGAGATACCGCCGACCAAAGTTAGAGATATTTTCTCAAAATGGCAAAAATTTACCTTCGTTTTTGGCCCTCTAACTATCAATTACCATCAGTTCTACGGTAATTATGGTAATCACTCATCAATATCTACATTTTGGAACACGCGGGAAGGGGGGTCCTCTGTGTGGTGCAGACCTCTTTAACCCTACAACCGGCAGACCACTGAGAAGTTTGAAGCCATACTTTGGTAGATCGATAGTTTTAACAGCCTATTATGGGCTAGTGTATCATTATTTGAACTATGGAGTTCTTCTTTGGGGAAACTCATTAGTTCAAAACATGAAAAGAGTGTTTGTCTTGCAAAAAAGAGCCATAAGGCTTATTGCAGGGCTACATAAAAGACAAAGTTGTAAAAACTATTTCAAGAATTCCATGATGATCATTCAGAAATTATATTGCATTTTCTGTGAGTGTAATTTCCAGTCACCTGTCCTTGCAGCTCTGATGAAGTTCTTCATGAGAGTGCACATACGGAAATATTGAATCCAAAGTGCTGGAGTTGGTACTCAATAGTCTTCAGAAGACTGGACAGCTTTTCGTCACACTTTTTAGTGAATGGTTCTCTACATCAATTCTCGAATTGTAAGAAGCATGAATAACGGTGTCCAGCGCAAACGCTCTCCTTTTTCCAACCCGCAACAGATCAATGATGAGTCCACCTAAGGCTGCGTATGCAAGGCTATGCCCGTGAACTGATCTGACATAATCATACCATAACATTGAAATTATAAGGGAAACGAAAATTTAGAAGGCAGATTTTTCAAGACCAGATGTTTACGAATTCAATGGTATTCAGTTATTCTGTTCAAAATAGGTTTGTCTAACCATTATACGATTTATAAATGTGACAAAAAGTGATTTGTTTCGCCGAGTTTTGTCACGCGCGTCAGCGGTTTAGAAATTTAAAATTTCTAAACGATGATTACACAAGCAAATATACGTTTTAGAAAGAAATTGTAAACACACAAATTAAAGTTTAAAACATTTACCTTTCCAATAGTATTTGTTTTTTTGAGATTGGATAATTTTTAGTGGTTGAAATATTCCATACAATCACGTGTTACAAATGTATTGTCGCGGCACGGAGTGCAGTCTGCCGGTTGTAGGGTTAAAAAGGTCTGCACCACTCAGGCCCCCCCCCTCGCGTGTTCCAACATGTCGATATTGATGAGTGATTACCATAATTAACGAAAGTAAATTTTTGCCAATTTTTGCCATTTTGAGAAAATATCTCTCACTTTGATCGGCGGTATCTCAGTTAATATTGGGTTTAGGAAGAAGTTTAAGGATACAACATTGTAGCAAATTTGCTGCTCTACAACTTTGAAAATAAATCTTTTGGTCGAAAACCGCTTAGTTTAGAAGGTATAAGCAAAAAACCGACAAATGTCCGAAAATTTGAAGTTTTTCGGCTACCCCAAAATTAGCACAGGGTCCTCAAGTTGGAAAACTTGACAGAGTCATCCCACAGCACCCCCGAACAACCTGTAAAAGGTCCATTAACTTCAGAATTTTTTCCAGGTACATTGTACATATCTACTGGACTATACGTATATAAATTAGAAGTGAGTTTGGTTACATGTTCTTAACCTAGTTGCTTATTACTGGGTGAGTGTAAAATAATATAAAGAATAAGGTGTTATTGTAGTTTCCATTTTCTGACAAAGCATAGTAGGCTACTCTGCTATAATACTCTGTGTACCCGTGATTTGCTACGGTATTGACTTTTGAACATAAATAACTTAAATAAGGTTTTATATATAAGCCTAACTGTATCGTGTAGTTATTTGTATGATAATATTATCACATTTGTAAAAATGTATAGCCTACACGCATTTTACATTATGTTATGACCACATGTCTTTTTTATTATATCCTGCACATACGTCAAACATTTAACCGCATTATATAAACTACATTTTAACATTTGTTACTATTTAATGTTATTGTTTATAAATAATGTACCAGTGAACAAAGTCACAAAGTTTAAAAACAATCACACAAACAGTTTTAATAATTATCTCAAAAAGGTTACATTTGTTATTTACTGTTTAGAAAAACAAGTTAAAACCTTTATCAGCTGTATACTGTACAATTATAAAAAGCTCGAAGTGAGATTCCACACTTAAAGTAATAAAATGGCACATTTAACATGTTTGTATAGTATGGGAAGGTTTATTGATTCTTTCAAACTAAGGGCAAATTTTCTTGTAAAAAGTTAGCTTTTGAAAATAACATGGGAAATTTTTAAGGCTTTATATTTTATATTTTTGTAATTTAATAGGAAGTATTTTTTTTAATAAAGTTAAGTTTAACATTTTTATATTTTCTGTAATACTGCATTGTAAAACGTAGGCTATAAATTGTCACTTTGTTTGTGCATATTAGTCTTTAAACCGTTGTGGTGAAATTTATAGTGATTTTGTATTTACAACTAATAGTTTATTAGTGAAGTCTCACTACGTGCTTTTAATAATGGATGACTGATCAAGTTTTCACTTATTTTTCTGTACATTAAACAAGAAATGTAACCTTTATGAAGTAAGTATTAAACCTGTATAAGTGCGTTCGTTCAGTGGTACAATAATATTTATTAACAATAAGATGACAAAATTAAGAATTTTTTATTTAAAACCTAATGCGGTCAAATAGTTGACTTGTCTACAGAACTTGATAAAAAAATGTGTCTAGACTATATTCATTATTTTGTATGCGTGTGATAATTTTCTCATATAAATAACTACAGAATACAGTTAGGTTTATTAAACTATAAATAAGTTAGGGCCTATTTATGTTCAAAAGTTGTTACCGTAGTGAAGCCGTGCATAGGTAGTTAGTATCATTATTAATATTCAAACAGGATAAAACTTTTCTGGTTTGTTTTGTAGAATTGTTCTCAGATTTTAAGACAGTTAGAATAATCTATGATTATATATTACTGTCACTTTCTGTCACCTAGTGGCCCCTCCCGTTAGTAGTTTTGGGTTTCTGGAAACAGGGAAGTAATTTTTTTAACACGATAACACGATAGTAAAATTAAAAATTCTTACATATCTGGCTTCATATATTATTATACACGTCCTTGTTATAATTAAGTCGTTCCAGAACTTATTTAACTCACTGTATGTGCAAGACTATATAAAATAATTCTGTAAAACATTTATTTTTCATTAGGATAATTCTAAAACTCAAGAACAGAATAAATCCGGAATTTATAGTATACATTTTGAAGTATGCCTATGTCTGATATGTCTGCATTGTTTGATTGAAAATAATCATTTTAAAATAGAAGAGTCAAAAATAATGAGCAATTTATCTAAACCAAACACTGCTTTGGAAACTTGTTATATTAACAAATACGGTAACATAATTGTAAATACAGTAATGCATTATGTCCTGTTCTAAATTTTGTATTAATTTAATATAAATAATGTATTGTAAGATATTAATATTAGTTTAGTATTATAGTTAATGTTAGACTAGTTAGAATACAAATACCGCTAGGTGGTTGTTGTCGAACATCACTACTGTAACGTAAATTTAAGGCACGCCGCACTTTTAGTTTAAGCCCCTTGATCTAATTTTGTATACATACGATGCTTCACACCAATGATTACATAGTATAAAACCTAGATAGGTCATGGGCACTAACAAGCAATACAGCATCTGAAGCCAACTCCGCCATCTTATTGGGGTATAGAAGCGTCAAATGCACCATTTACACGGAGAAAATTTCATTGCCCGGTTTTCAAATACACTGTTGTTTGACCGACTTACGACGAAGTTAAATTCCGCATGCAGACAAGAGTAATGGTGCAATTTAAAGTTGTAAAATAAGGTTATTACTAATTTATGTTACAAATTAAAGTAAAAACTTGTTTGTGGTTTTTAAATCGTGACATGAAAAACTTGGTCTGTGAGAATTGTTTTTATTTTTCGGGTAGAGAAGTTTTGTAAGCGACAAAGTTGTAAATAAGGCCTTGAATTTAGCTTATTTTTTCATTAAAAATTTTTACGAATTGTACTCTGGTAAGAAAGGCAGGTTGAAGACAATAGTAAATTAAGCACGGCAGCACCACTCGTCGTGTCAGACGGCACTACATTTATCTGTGAGGTGCCTACTGCTCCTCAGGCTGCTTCCTATCATTGTAACCAAAACTATTATTACTAACCATTACTTAATTATTAAATACTTCATTACAACAGTACTTCTGCTCAGAGTAGTCTACCTATTAACTGTTCATCATTTGAATACTTTTAAAACCTATAAGACGTAGTTTTCATTCTGTATACTTCATTTTGTATAGTACTTTTTATATTTGACATATTGACAACAGTTATTACATAGTCTAAAACCTTAATAGGCCTAAGAAAACTTGGCAACTACGAATAATAAAAAAAGACTCATTGCAAATTCAAATACATTTAATTTGAAAAATAACATTGTTAGAAAAATTACAAAAAATTGTAAAGTAACACAGCAACTTACGTTTTACATTTACTGTCCTAAAAATGTTATAACTTAAGTTAAGTTTTCGGAAACCTGAAAATGAATGAATGAATTAATATTTTATTGATCCTTATATTATGTATATTACATTTGCACAAAAAAAAATCATAAACTTATCTTATAAACTAAACTAAATAACTAAAGAAAAAATAGCTCTATTTACAAAAGAATAATAATATAAGGAAACAATTTAAAAACTACCTCGACGTTTTAAGACGTGTTTGAGGTAGTGAGTAAATAAAACAATTTGAAAAAGAGAAACATTAATACACATATATTTTAAAAAATACAGAAATTAGCTGACCGGTTTTCAGAAATATATTTAAAACTATGTACTTTTAGTACATTTAACAAACAAAATTCTTTCACTTCAGCTTCACAATTACTTTCCAAAAACACAAATTAAATACATATTTTGAAAAAATATACGAAATATATACAACATGTAAAACATAGATAAGAAATATACACGTATATATAAGCTATATACAAGTTTTAGATCGATACATCTATTTACTTATACTTATATATAGGCTACACAGACACCCACACACCCATACATACACATATACACATTTTTACATTAACAACATTCTATGTTTATGTGTACAAAATTTTTGCATATATAAAAAACATACACTATTAAATCCACATAAATTAAGACATTCTTCTATACAAAAAACAAAAAACACCCACACATTTTTATAAAAATATTTCGTAAAAATAATACATATACAAGGCTCGCATCATTTAGTTAAGGAGAACAGAAAGCTACACATTATATAAATTATAGAGTTATAAAATAAGTCAACACATTCAAGAAATCGCCAAAAAAGTGCTCGGTACTAGGATGAGTCATGCTCAGCGCCGCAATCTTCGTGGGGAATCTCGCTAACGGGTCGGCTTCTCCGATCGTCTCCCATGCATAGCCTATCTAGGGTTTGCACTATTGTTATTGTTTGATTATTGTAACTCGTGCATCACTGAATATGGTGACATCGGTTCTGAGACTCGTTAGAGTTAGTTAAAGTATTAGGTCTGAGATTTTATTTTCAAATGTTATTATATCAAATCATTTTTCATGAAATACTTTGTAAATACTATTTGTTAGTAAGCCGATTCATAAATAAATACGGACTATAATAATTATAATGAATTGATTACAATTATTTTGAATAGAAAAGCATTAAAAAATAATGTAACAGTATAACAAAGTTAAACATCTACATAAATTAAACACCCAGTTGTGGTAATCGCAAATGTATGTTTCCGAGCTTGTATTACTATGTATCATGTTGAGATGTAGGTCATAATGTTCCCTTTTTCCTCCAAAACTCGTTTGAGCCTTACATGCGCTGAGCAGAGAAGCAGATGGAAGTTTTTGTCTTAAAAACTACATTTTATTTTGTAAAGCTTCATTACTTCTCAGGGAAGAAGGTTTACATTGCTGTAGTTGTAGAGATATAATATAGTTTTACATTCATTTTGTTAAAATAAATAGAAATCATTATTATAAACGCTGTTTAACACTTCCAAAACCAAAAATTCGTGTGACTTTAAATTACAGGTGCATTTAAATATGAATACAGAGATACAACAAAAGATTATTATAGAATCTCTTCTTCAAGAAAAAAAACATTGAATCATGGATATTCTGCTACGATCCATCTACCGATTGACTTTTAAGGAGGAAAATATAGGAAACTAGCATCTGCTAAAAGCATATCCTTAATCAGAAAACACATACTATTATAGTATAGTAGACAATCGCCTATATTTTTTCAGTGTAGTATAAAGTCACTTTTATTCATTCAGTATAGCAGACAATCACCTAAATTGGTTTAGTATATTATTAGAAAATCGCCTATATATCTACCGTTGTATTGAAATGACTTTCTAAGGAATTTCCTCTTGATTCCCAGCATGAAAACATTTCTATGTTATAAAAGCTTCAACAATAATAAACAGACGTAAGTTTTATTGGTAAAATTACAGATAAAATCGGAGTTTTAGGTATTCTACATAACTAGAATAAAAATAAAAATTAAACCCGAAAAATGTAACAAGTAAGCTACTTGTGACGCCCTCAGGATCAGAGTTAGGATTGGGTGTGAATCTCTTAAGGTGTCACTGAATCTGTGGGTGTGCTGACGACGGTCTAGAAGGTAACGGAAGAAGAGAAGAGAGAACTTTAGGCACGATTGACAAATTACCATTACTTCTAGGGGACACAATTGTTTTTAGAAGAGATTAGAAATATAATTATGACCGGCTAAGTTAACTGTGCTTGGCTAAATAGGGGCTTTTATGACGTATGCAGTCCCGTATCAAAACCAAACTAGATTTATGGATGAATAGCGTGGTTGAGATTAGAACGCCTTGTAACTCAATTAGTGTCTAGTTTTAACCTAAAATTTAGTTTGTATATTTAGAAATGTGATTCGTTAAAACTGGGTCGTTCGGGTTGTTTCCTATATTGGATGAATTGTCATTGATCCACGGCATCTTCGACAAACCTGGTCATTGGGGGGTTTATAGCCGGTTATTTTGTACCCTAAATTTAAATAACCACCACTGCTAACGTTTCATGCTTGCACATTGAACAACTATTCCAAATGGCATAAACAAATGTCCCTTTCCTCCGTCCTTACCGTAGATATATAAAAATAATCTCAATTATATTTAATGGTTGGGCGGGGCATAATGGGGTCGGATTTAGCATGAAAATGAAATCTATATAAATTATAATTTACCTACCCTTAGATTGATTTGGAATAATTTATCCCTTTTTATAGCATTGCCTAAATGACATTCTATCAATGCTAAAGCGTCTGCTATCGTAATTGTCTTTTTATTTTGAATTAGTTAGCGTCCACTTATAAAAAATGTAAAATTTGAACTAAAAATGGATTGTGTTTAGTTTAATTTTATTTAAATAAATTCCTGGGAAATAATAATGTTATCGTGAAGCGGTTATAATCAACATTTTAGCTGGTAAAATGTTCTATATTGAAAATTTGACTATTTGTGAGGTACAATTAACCGTTTCAAACAATTATACCCTACTGATTCTGCTGTGGTTTTGTATGTGGTAAATTGGTGTTACAGAACTACAGGAGTACAGTTGGCTAAACTTCCTGGTAGCTGGAAGCAGGAGAGTTGATTGAATTCTATAATGTTGTTCAGGACATCAAATGACTTTTCCAATAATTTATTTACACTATTTTATAAGTTTAAATTATATTTTAGTATACAATTTGATCAATTCTGATCAACAATTTTATTAATCTGGCAATTTTGATTTAAACTTTGCTAAGAATGCATGGTTTTTTTTAAAAATAAGTAATTACACTGGACTTAATGAATGTGCTTAAACTCAAATAGCAATACAAAATATATATTTCTAAGCAATAGAAAACCAATCACAGACTTATTATTTCATAACCAGGAAACTCGCAATTCGAATGTCTTGTGACAACTCAAGAGGGAAATTGTAAACACAATTCAATAAAAAACAAGGCGTTTGAAACACTTTTCTTCAAATAACAGAATATGACAAATAAATTTATTAGTTTATAAAACTATTGGCACACAATTGTCACTCATCTTCTACGTAAAATCAGATTAAACCTCTTGGTAGAGCAGGAATATGACTTTTTTCGTTAACTATAAAATTAGGTACAAATCAAAATGGGGTTACATTTGAGATTTAACCAATTCTTGGGTTGTGTAAAGCGCAAAATGTATTACCTAAAATAAGATAACAAAATATTTTTCACTACACATACTAATTTTAGGGATACAAAATATATCATGTTCTACAATTTTGAAGTACTGTGCATTATCTAAATAAGTGAGTTCTGTGTAGTGTTTACATTTCACACTGAATTAGTTATATTAACAAGTAAACAGTGGGAGGGTTAGCTTGTGGTCCATAGTTCGAAGCCATGTTATGGTTGTTTTTGTAGTGACAATGATAAGAATTATTTCCAGGGGACGGAGGTTGTTGATTATTGCACGTAATGTTATTAAGAAGGCCCCAGTACAAGTCCCAGACGGTGTAGTGCTCACTGATACTGGGGCGAGCCCTCTCTTGAGCTGTTCAGAGAATTTCTTCGTAGAAAAGTGTTATAATTTAACAATTCAATGTAATCTTTGATTCTTACTTCTTTGAAGATTAGACTGGAAACGTTGTGCTAAAGTGAGTGGTTTTTGCATCAGTACGGAAACGATTTGAAAGGCAGCGTTTAGTTTGTTTAGTGATGGGTAGTTGTGAATCGACAATGTATGACTAAGATCTCCAAACAAGTAATATTGTAGGCGATAGATTTGTAATTTGTATAAAATTATCGGTATTTTATTTCTGCGAGCAAATGTACTGTTTTAGTGAACTTAATCAATATATATAATAAATATAACGAAGTTTGTAAACTCCACAACCCACCTCCACAGCATCATTTTATATAGTTATATAGTATGGTAATTCGCCATTCCTCATCCCGGAAGAAGGTTTCGTTTGGAACTGCAGGGGTTGGGTTAAAACAACTCATCCCAGAAATGGGCAACTTTTGGAAAGTCAGTAAAGCATCTGGAAATCGAGTGCTGAAGTGGCTGAGACTGGCCAGAATGTTCTAGAAGATTAAAGAATGTTCTCAAAATACTCTACAATAACCCATAATGATGTAGAATGTTTGGGAATTATGGAGAGTTTTCCAGAATACTACTGTATAATATAATCTTCAAGAAGGTTCAGAATGTTCTAGACCAACGAAGGGACAACCTGTTCCGGAACTTTCTAGAATGTTCTAGAAACTGGAAACGGATTATGAAGCTCTGACATAAAACTTGTCACATACTATTCTTAAGTTATATATAGGATAAAAGAAAAGAAGAAAAACTGACATAGGATAGTCAGTTTGTTCGAAGAAAATATTTTAGGTAAAACGAACTCATAGAAGTGAAACGCACCCCAAACAAACTGACGACTGTCGCATAGATCATCTTACGAGCTTATAGGGGAAACAGATTGATTTGGACAAAAGTCACCATTCGGTTTTATTCCAGTGAATATTTACCCGAAATTTCGTCATTCATTTATTTATATCTGCGAGCGAAGTGAAGCCACGGTTATACCTGCTGGTAAGTTATAAAGTTTAATGTAAGTTTCTGAATTAATCAGTTCAAGTGTATGTTCAAAATTCAACAATGATAGCAGATTTTTTAAATTGAACGACCTATCCATTTATAAGAGTCAGTATAAAATATCCATTTGTCATGCTACTTGTTTTCAAGATTTTTATTGCCAGGAAAAAATCTTTCCATTTTTACCTGTTTCCTTTTTAATTAAACATATCACTTTGCAGAGTAGAACTCTTACATTATTTTTTTTTTTTTTTGTAGTTGTACTGTTTAAAACCAGGGAAGTTTTACAGCATGTTGGTACTCATGTAACCCTTAGGTACATTTCAAGATTCACGATTAATTCTGTTTACTTTGAACAAACAAACATGTAGATTCAGTACAGATCGCATTAGTTGCTTGAATGGACCTGAGGACATCACGGCCCTTTACACAACATGTAAACAATAGAGACGTCCCGATGTGGTGTTTGCCTCTGGCTTGTATTGCTGTACATCCAGGCATACAGTGTTATTGCGAGCATGTGCTGTGCATACAACTATAATCATCCAACACAACACAACCCAAAACTGATACAACTCGGTAATTTTTACACAAGGTGTAATTGATCACGGATTAGAATAACACATAGATACTGCCAAGGTAACTGAGTTCCAACTTACTACAGCTCGAACCTGAATATAAAAGCTAGACTGTATCCAAATATGTTTAATTAGTGCCTATTTTAGATTTTTCATATTTTATAATTTATAAAGACATATTTAAATGTCAATAGCTCAAATTGTTAAAGCTTTCTAATCACACACATACACAAATAAATTAAATAAAACTTATTTTTCAATCTTTAAAATTAAAATATTTTTCTCATTCAATTATTTTCCTATGTATACAGTCGAGATAACTGTTGGGTAACTACCAAATAGATTAACCCGACTTCCACAGTTTAAATAGAATTCAGTTAAATTTCAACCGATAATGTAAAAAATCTAAGTTTCCCAAATGCTTCATAAGAGTATCATAAATATCTAAAGTTGATTATGCATTTATCAATGGACATTCCATTTATATGACTATTTTTTAAGATTTTAGATAATAAATAGACGAATCAAGAGTTAGCTTAGGCTAAAGGATCTGACAGACAACAGCTAATCCACACAACTTTAATAAAACAATTTTAAAACGTAAACAAAATTGTAACAAGCAAGATGCTTACCACATTGACCAACTACTCCACAGGTCATAGGCTACTCCCTTGACTCCTTTCTTATCGTAGACTTAGCAACATTATCTGAATTGTATTTAATGGTTGGACGGGGTGTAATGGGGTCGGATTCAGATTTATCTGTGCTCAGATTAAAGTGATATGAAAGATCCCTAGTTGTAGCGTTTCCTAATTGACCTGGTACTATAAACTTTAACTATAGTGATTTTTATTTATCACTCAATTAATTAGCATCTAAATAACAAATTTAAAAAAAAAATTAATTTGCTCTAAATATGCTTTTAAATAATATAGTAATAAAACAATATAAATAGTAATTTGTATAAATAGTAATTTTAAACACTATCTTAAAAAAAGCTTTCCCGTTGTTCGATTAAAACTTTTTGCAAAAAATCGTCCCGCAGCTGCTACCTAGAAATTGCTTTAGACTTTTAATATTTACGAACGTAAATGATAACGATGGTAAACAATATAAATGAAATAAAATGATAAGAAATTTACGTGAAAATATATATATATTTTCCTTAATTAACGTTTTATAATAACTCAGCATGGGGAAAATAAAACGACATTTGATGAAATCTAACAAAATACAAAAAAAAACCATGAATATTGACAACGTTGTCAAATTTAACAGAATTTGCAGCTGAAATATAATAATAATGCCCAAACTAAATATAAAACATTCCAGTAAACTTGTAAAAATACTGAAAAAGACATTTTTTTAAAGATTTAAATCTCAAAATTTAAATTTCTTAAATGATTTTTGTATGTAAAACGATTTTATGATCTGTGTTTTATCCTAAATAATACTTTTAAACGTGTTCGTTTGTCATCTAATGGTTGATCTACATATATTTTGTCGCTTAAGAAGCCGTTTTCGTAAATATAATAAACACTACAGGGAAAATATTTTCTGACGATTAGGTAGAACAGAGGCACTAGATCGGTGAAAGGTGGTGGGGGTAGTGGTGACCTGGATCCTGACTCATTCACAGTAAGGCCAGAGTTTTTGCGTGAATGGCAGGTACTTTTTGTACAATTGAATGGACTGTTTAAGGAAGAATATTGATCATTAAAAATTAATTAACTTATAACAACCGTGAAACCTAAAACATTCCTTGAGATATATGCCTCTCTCAATACTGATTAAAATCTATTAAATGTTTATTTCCGTTGAAAATGTTTAATCGCGTTAGGTGGGTGTTTTACTAACATGGATACTGTGTACACGCCCCCTACCAACCCTCCCATTATTATTAATTTTCCGTTGTTGATGAGACTGTAATTGGATCGCACAGAGTAATCTACTCTACTACTTTTTCTAAAACGAATATTTTTGGGCGTTAGGAAACTCAATTACAAAATATGATCAGGGTTGTTAGCAGGATGTTTAAATTACATTTGATAAAATAGGAAAGTTACGATAACTTTAATGGGGCTTTTTATAAACATTAGTTGGAAGATAAATCGTATCTGCCAAAATGACATCCCTTTCTCACCCTCATTGCAAGAGCTCATCCCAGCTGAAATAACGAAGCTCAAATCCACCGTTTTGTAGGTATTTAAACAGATTTTATTCCAAGAAAATTTGTTCACTTTACTTTTTCTTTTTTTTTAATGAAGGAAAAAATGACAAAAATCTTTATGACATTGTCCGTGGGCTGAAGGTGGTGGGCAGCCTCCTTACCCCGGTAAAAACCATTCAACCTTCCATTCCATCTTCCCTCCTCTGCGGGACCATCACTGAGATATTACTTCACAGAGGGGAGGATCTGTCTTGCCCTATATGGTCATCCACCATCCTTTTAACCAGTTGGTCAAACACCAATTGTGCCAAATCTACTGAACCATAATTTTGTTAATATGCTCTTTGATGGTATTAACTCTGCAGTTCTTACTCTTCTATGTTTCAAGCCATCCTTCTTTCCTATTGCAGCGCAAAATCTCTTCAATGTACCTTGAGATACTATCCCAGTTGCTTTTGGAAAACATCATCTTTTCCACTATGTTCTCTACCGTACATTCTCCAATCATGTTATTGATATCTCGCCGTTGGTATGAGAATCGTTCGCATTCGAAGAAAGTGTGTCTTGCATCGTCTCTTCTATTCTCGCCGGTTCGACAATTCATAGAACTCACTTTACCCATCTTATGAAGATAGGACTGGAAGTATCCGTGCCCTGTTAGAAACTGAGTAAGGTAGAAATTAACTTCTCCATGTTTTCGTTCGGTCCAACTTCGCACATTTCTTATAAGACTTGCTGTCCTTCTCCCTTTATTATCGCCATCCCATCGTAATTGCCACTCCAGCATAGTAATTTCTCTAGAATTTTTAGCAGCCTCTATTCTGCTGACTTCCTTACTTAGAGTGAAGATGTTCTTCCGCTCCTGCGTCAAAAGATCAATCGGGATGACACTACCAGCACCGCCACCTCTGACACTGTTCGGTAGGAGCTTATAATTCTCGTAGATCCAATTCTCTGGAGTGAGAGTAGTCGAGAACGACGTCTTCTAACTCTAACTGTGTCTGCCCAGATTTCTACGTCATACATCAAAATCGAATGCACCACAGTCATCAGGAGTCGTCGCCTACCTGCACCTGGGCCACCCATATTGGTCATCAGTGTTCCAAGGTAGTTGGTCATCACTTCCGCTTTGTCACACCTAAGTCCGATATGCTCCCAGAAAGTCAACTTGGTATCCAACGTTACTCCTAAATACTTTGCTGACCTCTTGGTATTCATACATTCCAATCCCACCATCATCGGGACGATTGTGGGTATTCGTTTCCTCGTTAACAATATCATTTTGGTCTTATGGGTAGTGAGCTGCAATCCGTGCCTTTCCATCCATGCCCTAACTCGGCGCATGACTTGGTTAGGTCGTAGTTGAACCAAATCCAAATTCCTGGCAGTGATAACCGCAGCCACATCATCAGCATACCCTACCATGCGTACTCCTTCAGGCAACTCCATTCTCAAAAGGACATCGTACGAGATGTTCCACAGATCAGGTCCAAGTATAGATCCCTGAGCCACTCCTGCTGTTACTTCTTTACTGCAGCATCCTGTAGCGTTTTACCCACGTTTACAACTTCCTCCTTTACCCCTTACTGACTTTCCAAGTAGTTTCCCTTTTCTCCGCTAGACGCCACCTCCGTACAGTATCTACTTTGTG
This sequence comes from Philaenus spumarius, assembly GCA_018207615.1. Lineage (NCBI taxonomy): Eukaryota > Metazoa > Arthropoda > Insecta > Hemiptera > Aphrophoridae > Philaenus > Philaenus spumarius. The sequence goes on from JAGFPH010004779.1 coordinate 35,015, forward strand.
CATAGGTCGCTATTAAGCAGATTCCTTATCTGAGGTCTGAACAGCTGATTTATTCTTGACCGTTAACCTTGGCCTAGCGATAGATTTTTCTAGAAGGTCAGCATTAACCTGCTACGCGTCATTCCTTTATGTCTGACTTGCAAGTCATTGCGAAGTTAACGATGTCGTAGTTTTTGTTTTTTAATTTAGTCGCAAGTTTCAGTTATGTGCGTGACTAATCATTATGTTTTCTTTATAAGCCCTTATTTGTGAACACCAGGTAAGAATGTTTTAGCTTTACATTGTTAATTATGAAATATACCCTTGTAAAATTTTATAAAGTTAGTTCCACCTTTTGCTTTGTAAATAACGTTTCAAGCTCATTTAGTTTAATTTAAAACCTATGTATTTCATTTTACTACAGCCTATCTTTAAACTTTAACTTTACAGCCTAAAAATTTTAAATGTTATGCTATGTTATGCTTTT
>JAGFPH010004779.1:35580-49587 GCA_018207615.1 Philaenus spumarius
TGCTAGAGGGGATGCAGGCTTCTATCCTCGACTTTTACCTTGTCAAACCAGCATCTTCCTCTATGTAACAAGAAATCCTGATTTCTTGCTTTAGAAATATATTTTTTGGTCTTAATATATTTCCTGATTTATTTGATGAATTTTAGTGCCTTTATTTCCCATCGATTAGGCCTAATTTAATTATTATCTTCATTTATTGAGTTACAATGTGCGGTCCGTTTTGTTTTGCGTAGTAGATCCGATGACGTCACTTCCCCCTCGGAGCTTGGGCCTTGCGTGCCTGTATGAGCTTGTCGATTGACAATTTTTGCATTGATTTCACTCAAACTCTATAACTTCTTTTTGCGTGGTCGGATTTTGGTTTTATTGACTTCTATGGATTGGTTGACGTTTTCTGGTTTCTCTGGAATTCGAATGGCGTTTCTACTCCTCTTCATTCTTGAGTTATAGACTTCGTTAGTTTTGCTTGAACTTTGAAATTTATTTCCTGTAAATTTGAAATTTTCCATTTTTTCTTGCTTGTATCTTCTTCGGTTGGTCTTGAAACGCGTAAATCTGGTGTTGGTTTTTTGATAGCTTGTTTGGTTGTCTAGTTATTCAGCTTGATGTTATTCTAATTGCCTGCGTTTGGTTTTCGGCGTTTCATTCCCCCCCTTTAAAGCTCTTTTCATATCTCACATGGCATTACAATTTATTACACATACATATACCCTATTTTATCAATATTTCCCTTTTATTAATCTCCCTTGTATCTATTTTGAATTAATAAAATTTTTTATTAATTAATTTTATTTTTACAAAACTATTTATTTATTTATATTGAACTTCGGCTTGATTATGCCCTATTATTAACTCCATTAAATTCTATTTTTTATGATTTAATTATATTTGAACTTTATGAGTTATTAGCCTTTTTATGCCCAAGAATGACTTTACACTTTATTTTTTAGCTATTATACTTTATAACTTTATATTTTTTATTACTTTATTTTCTTAACCCTTTTTAACTCTACAAATGACTCTACTTTGTTTTTGGATTTTATTCAAATTCTGCAAAATCGATTTGTTTACACTTACTTTTTTGTCTATAACTTTTTAACAAATTATCATAACAAAATTATTTTTATTACTCCTTGCTTATTTAACTCTCCTTTTAACATAAATCTAATAATAACAACTTTTTTTTATAAAATTACAAACCCCTATCTTTCAATGTTATTTCATTTCTACCAAATTTAGACAAGACTGGACAAGTCAATTCCTGTCAGATCCTGCAAGGTTTTTGTTCGACTTTGTCGCTAAAGCCTACGTCATAGTCTGCACGTATTTAACTAACACAATTTTAGTTAATTCTTCAAAATTATTACTAAATACTATTTTCACATTGGAAACTACTTTTTTATCTTAATTTTGGGCTTTTCTGACACCCTTTGGCTTTAATCCTTTGTTATATTGACTTTGAATTTATTTTAATTAATGTAATTAATTAACCCCAATTGAATCGGTCAATTGGCCGTTTCAGTGTGTACCAAATCGGACTAAAAGTGACACCGTTAGAGTGCGAACACACACATACACACACACACACACACATCCCCACACCCACACACACACCCCCACATAATATATGTATATACATATTTGTACCCATGAGCGTTAAGGCTAAACACCCCGGCAGTAGTTCCAAATACTGCCGCCACGTAGCGCTTCAAAATTATGAAAATTCATTTTACTGATTACTCGCTTACCGTTTGAGTAAAAATTGGTTTGAAAACTGATTTGTACTTCTAATATGTATCTTTAAGTCGCTATGCTAACGATTTTTTTTATTTTTTATTTAATAAAAAAAATTACTTTGTAACTGCTAAAAGGAATTTTTTTTAAAGAAAAACAGGTAGTCATTTTGAAGACTTGATGGAGAAATGAATTAATAATTTTTCAGACTGAAGATCGAACCAGTGGTTCCGTCGGAATCGATTTTGCAAGGTTTATCTCTAGTATTTTTTTCGCGCGTATTCCCCCCTCCCAACCCGCGCGCCATCAAACAAATTCATCACGCCACGCGCTCGCTCAGTGACGACTCGCACCGGGAAATGCTTCCGTTTCCCATATATTGTTGAAGAGCATTACATGTATTGTTTTTCCTGCTCGTCCCACTTGGTTGTTATAAAATATTAATTCAGCATACGTAACCACAATATTGGTATGTTTTGCATACTTTTACTAAGATATGTTTCTTGTATATTATACAGGATGTTTCGTAATGACTATGTAATATTTTAGGATATGATTCAGCACATAAGAATTAGAAAACACATCAATTGGACATGTTTTCGGAAACGCTTTGTTTTCTCCCAGGGCTCTATAACAAGGGCTATACCATTTTGATCATTTACCGTGACCCAATATCGATCGCCTATGACGTCACCATGCTGATACACGCTAGCTGGTAATATTTGAGTAGTGCGTGCGCAGTCGTTAACTTGCTGTTTTAACTCGATGGAAAGGCTTCAGTAAAATAACATTTTGATATTCTTAATCTACATGAAGTACGGATTCTAACAGTATAAAAAACTTTTATTTTAACAGGTATTTCGAATTTTAATAATTGAAAATATTTGAGAATTATCACAGACTGACATGAAAAAGTTACTAAGCGAGGAAATTTTTTATTTTTGGGTTATAAACAAACTTCCAGCGGGAAAGTTGTAGCCAATGAATTGATCTAAACTATCCAGTTCACCGATTTGTGATAAAATGATTACATCATTATGAAATCGTTTTTTAAATGAGCGCGAGGAGGTGCCTCACCGCGACTCCCGAAGTACAGTTGTTTGATACGGGAATAACGTTTATGTACATATTGTTATTTAAGGTAATATAGTAAATCACTTGTCCCCAGGTAATTATGCCAGCTACAAAAAAAGTAAGCATTTTATTTTAACATAAACTAATTATAATTTATAATTAAAATTTGATATTATTGAAGTGGACACAAAAAGTTAAGTTGGAGGTTAACGTTTAAAAAATAATATCATTATTACGTACATTCAAAGAAATAAAATTAGAGATCAATGATGGAAAAAGAAAATCGTAATTACGTAAAAAAATTAGCTTCATATTTAATTAAAAGTATTGCTTTATATTTTATAACAAAGAAATATGCTGTCTTTTAAATAATTTGTTCATTGTTGTCTAATTTGCGGAGTACTTAAATGTTTCTTCAATAATATCAAATATTAATTATAAATCATAATTAGTTTATGTTAAAATAAAATGCTTACTTTTTTTTCCTGGGGACAAGTGATTTACAGTACTTAAAATAACAATATGTACATAAACGTTATTCCCGTATCAAACAACTGTACTTCGGGAGTCGTGGCGCGGCACCTCCTAGCGCTCATTTAAAAAACGATTTCATAATGATGTAATCATTTTATCACAAATCGGTGAATTGGTTAGTTTAGATCAATTCAATGGCTACAACTTTCCTGCTGGAAGTTTGTTTGTAACCCAAAAATAAAAAATTTCCTCGCTTAGTGACTTTTTCATGTCAGTCTGTGATAATTCTCAAATATTTTCAATTATTAAAATTCGAAATACCTGTTAAAATAAAAGTTTCTTATACTGTTAGAATCCGTACTTTATGTAGATTAAGAATATCCAAATTTTATTTTACTGAAGCCTTTCCATCGAGTTAAAACAGCGAGCGACTGCGCACGCACTACTTAAATATTACCAGCTAGCATTGTGACGTCAGAGTGAAACTGGCGGCACAGTGCCGAGATCAAAGAAACGGTTTAGCCCTTGTTATAGAGCCCTGGTTTTCTCCATAGCGGCCATTTTGTTTTTTCACTAAATAATTTGTATCTAGAGAACGGTTTGACCGATTGACTTAAAACTTGACATAAAGTTTACCTAACAATGGTATATTTTAAGTAAAATAAGCGATTATATCCATTAATGCGTTTTAAAATGGTGACTGTTAAAAAATTGCAAACCTGAATTACCCAAAAACCATACATTTTTATAAAAAGTTTCAAGTCATCTTTTTTGTAGTCCTTTTTATTCTGTATCGGCTCTTTAACATAACTATTATCCGTCATCCGATTGTTTTTACAGTAACACTATCCGATGATAAATCAAAAGGGCTATAAAAAAGATGTCTTGACATTTTTTTGTTAAAATGTACCGTTTTTGGGTAATTTGGGTTTGAAATTTTGAAACAGTCGCCATTTTAAAACGCATTATTTATTTTAAATAGATCATTGCTAGGTCAACTTCATGTCAAGTTTGAACTCAATCGGTCAATCCGTTCGGTAGATATGAATTATTTTGTAAAAAACACATACAGACAGTCAGACGACAAAGTACAGTAGACCAAGTTTTGTATTGTGAAATTTATTTGTCTCGATACCAGGATTAATTCATTTTAATTAATTAATTTTAAACATTTGTAGACACATTAAATTAAATACACAGATTAAAAACGTTTAACACACCTTATAATTAAATTAAACATAAGTTAGATGAAATTGGCTACATAAATATGTTTACAACAACAGAGGAGATACACTCTTTAACTATTGGTGAGCATTTGAATTACATTTCTTTATTTGTTCGTTTTCATCATTTCGCACAAAAACGTAAACGGATCATAAACGTCTTGGGCTGTGTGTTGTTTGAGAGCTGGGAGCTGCGAGCCGCGAGGATGGGTTTTATGTGCCTGTGAGGAGAGAGAGAGAAGGCGCTACGTCGCGTCGCGTCGGTGCGTGCGCGTGTCAGTTAGCTGTTCAACGAGTGACACAACGTTGGAACTAAAAACGCGTTTCTGACAAAACCGTTCAACCGATTTGTTTGAAATAAACTTTAAAATTATTCAAAAAAATTTGCCCTAAAAATGACTACCTGTTTTAGTCAAATTTTGACTTATTTTAAAAGTTATTAATTGTAAAAAATTATTAAGAAATTTTTTCGAAAATTAGAAAGCATAGCGCCCTTAACAACTTTATACTGATTACAAAACAGTTTTATTTTTTCAAATCGGATAAAAAATAAATGAGTAATCAGTAAAATTAATTTGGCCACGACAGTGCTGCTATCTATTGGGCTAAAAACACAACTTTTTTTGTACTGTTTAGCCTTAACACGTTCACGGCTAAGGACGCACATGTGAGCTTGACACTGAAGACTATGAGAAGCGGCCGACGCACAGTGCATTGCACGCCAACCCCCATATTGGGAGTATTTTCAATACACAGTGCATTGCGTGCTTCGCACTCCAATTTTAAACATAAGTGCTATGGAATATTAGTGATTATTACGTAGAAAGGTTAAAAAAAATACTCATTTAGACTATAAATATAAAAAACTAAAGGTCAGCTCCTAGGAAAGGAAATACGAAATTTGCATAGCAGTGAACTGTTAACAGGAATTAGAAGTTATGTAATAAAACATAGGTTACAAGCAAATTACCTATGTAAAGTAAAGTGACTTGCATCACATTTATCCCTTGGCTTCTAAGCTATACAGCTCTTCTACGAAGTAGTTTTTTTTTCGCCACAGATCTCAGAACATGATAGGCTTACAGTTATATTCCTTGGCCACAAATATTTTAAAGTGTTGAACAGCCAGTTTATGCACTTAACTCCATTATTACAAAAAATGTCACTTGTATTCCTTGGCTTCTCAGCCCTTCATATAACATTTGTAATAACACTATAATACATGCTCTGGTGACCATGATCGGTTCTCATTGACCACTTCCGACGTTAAGTCTCACCATAAGAGTAACTAAAATATCCCATCTTAAGTAAGGAAATTCGCTTACAAGCAGACATTTATGTTATTTAGTTTAAAGTATGAGTTTCATTAATATCGCTTGTTTAACTTTACCAAGGTACAAGTTCTGACAAGCAATTTTATTTCGGTCAGTAGTGCGGATCAGTAAAAAAAAGAGATAAATAAAAATTTAAATAAAAAAAACATTTTTTTAAATTAGGTTGTATAATTATTAGTAAAACAATTCTTTGTATGTGTTTAATCTTTGAAAGGTATTTAATTGAACACTCAATTCCAGACAAAGGAATATTTTACTCATCCCAATTAATTTCAGTAACGTATATAACCACAAAACATATAAACCATTGATGCTGCATTCTGCTTCTATTGTGGTTTTTATTTACATAAACATCTCAAACAAACAGATTTACATAAGCAAAAAGTCCGAATACAGGATTAAATTTGTTAGATGAGAATGCGTTCAATGCTTTACATATCAACAAGTATTGTGTTTTATTAGAGTGTACTTGTAGAGGTCCAAAGTTCGAAGTGTGTAGGCTTTTGTATTGACATTAAGTTGACATGCTTTGATCGCATACCAAATATTTGTGAACAAATTTGTAATACCTATTCATAGAAATTAGAAATTATTCTGCAAACCTGCTGTTTTATTATCTATGGCCTTGTATATCCATATCTGAACTGTGTTTAAACTTATTTGGGGAGATTCATCAGATTAGAATATGTAAAGGATTTTTGAATTGCAAAAAAAGCTTTAAGGCTTTACGCAGGTCTCAAAAAGCTGAGACATGTAGGGCTGCGTTTAAAGGTTTTGAAGTTTTTACACTTCTGTAAGAAGTATAGATACTCTACTTCAAATGTGATTACATCCAAAATAAAGGTATACGCAGTTATATAACTAGACTAACTAGTAATTGTTGAGCTAGACAGCACAGAATGAATCTATATAGCACACATTAATCCCAAGCTTGATCTAGATTGATTAGTAAACTCACAAACAGCATTAAAAACCTTCAGAATATTTACCTATAATAAAACTAGCCTTAGACAAACACCATTTATTCCTTGGAGGAGTTTTTATTTGTATTGTAGCCAGCCTTGAAATAAATAATGGATTCGATCTCTAACTTTCCGTTAAAACCAATTTATTAAAGAAGATGTAGGTCTATATTTTGAGGTAATTGCTGTAGGTTTTTAGATTATTCAAAATAGAAGGTGTTTCCTTTTTTAGCTCATTGTTTTATGTATATACGTTTTAAATCATATATATGTAACAGTATTTTATTAATTACAAATATTACTATTAAACCCCCGTGAAAACTATATTACTGACTAGTATTGTTAACTTATAAGCCCCGTGAAAAACCACAGGCGGATTAATTAGATACACATCAGAAATAAATAATCTATACAAAATACTATTTAAAAACAACACACTTTATTTATTCCTACCTAACTATGCTGACGGGAATTTTTAACTCGGTATATGTGTACAATTATAAGGATTATAAAACTGTAGGAATATTTGTTAACATTTTGTATTTATGTACGTTATTATATATTTAAAGAAAGGTACAAATATTATCTTTTAATTGCTTTTTATTTCATATTGATTTAAATGTTTTAACTTCAGTGCGAAACTGAATTAAATGTTTTAATTTTTAAAAGAGTTTCTATGTGTACATTAACATTTAAATGTTAGTAACTATACCTAGAAAATGACTGATTGGTTAAATTAAAGTTTATGGTTTCATTTGGTACTAGTAAGCTAACGTGAAAAATCCCAGGATGTATTTAATTAGATACACAACAGAAATACATTATTAAATTAAAATAAAAATACTTTTTTAAAAAACTGACTATGCTACCTAACAATGAGGACGAGGATTTTGAACTCGGTAAATGTTTACAATTAATAGTATTATAAAACTGTAGGCCTATTTGTTAAAATTTTGTATTTATATGCATTATTATATATCTAAAGAAAGATACAAATATTATCTTTTAATTACTTTTTATTTATTTTGGTATTGATGGATCAAATGATTTAGAAGTTATTAATATTATAGTGAATAAATTAATAATCGAATATGTTTATGTGTTATACGAAGATGTAAGAATGTTTTCGAAGTTAAACGAATAGGTATTTCTTCTTTAAATTTGTATAAACGAATATTTTAATGATAAAAGGTAGTATTTATAAACAGTTTATAACTAAAAAGCAAGTATTATAACGCATAATAACATACATTAGTTCTATACCTCATATTTAAAAAAATAAACTTTATAAGAAATTGTAATGATTGAAGTTGTAAACATATCCCCAAAGTATAATCTACACTGGGCTTGTTTAAGTATTACAGATGATGGGTGAAATCAGCTGTTATATTATGTTACTCACGTATGTACACTCGCTTTTATAGGAATTGATTTAAATGTTGAATAATATGTTTTATCAATGATTGTATAATTTAGTTTTCAATTGCATTTTTAATGTAATTGCTTGTTTCGACTTAAAGGTTATAATTTTATATTTCTGCAAAAACTGTTTTGTGTTTATGTGTTGTTCATTTTAGTTTATATTGTTGCGTACCTTATAAATGTAAATGTCTGTCAGCTGATATAAAGTGAAATGTTTAGATAACAAAATTCCATGTGAGAACTAAAATAAGTGTTAAGTTATAAACAAATTAGTCCTATATGTTCAGTTTGATAAAAAATTAAGCAAAAGCTTTTAGCATTTATTCTTAGCACTTACTTAAATGAAGAGAACAACGTTTGGTTAACACTATTTATGAAAAATGAAAAAAGTTATCCGAAGCTAAAAAACTGTCATATGTAGCAATAAAAAAAAAACTTTGGTAATGTAATCTTATTTGAATTCGAGGTTAAGTTGTACAATATGAATAGCACTGTGAATTTTGTGCGTTACGATAACGAAAATTGGTGAAATAAAAATAATAACTTTCTAATATAATTTGTAACAATTAAAACATACTTATTAAACTTTAATGTTTACATTAGGCTATATAAACATACAAATTGTATGAATCAAGATTGCACAGTGAAAATATTATGCAAGTTAATTTATAATGTTAGGTAATCAAAACTTATTTTGAGTAGTGAATTAATATTTGCCGTTAATGTTAATATAATTGAAATTTTCTAGAACAATTTACTTCCGGGGTCCTTGGCACTTGTGGGAGTGGTAAAACCGATAAGCAAAGAAATGATTTAAAATTTAATTATAATGCTTAGTTGTATTATTAATCGTATTAAACAATAGTCTATTGTTACACAAAACTCCGATTGGTTGCATTAACTACGGTAGTTCCGATTTTGTATATTATGTTGTGTAGGTTGGTACACTGATAAATAATCCAAGTTTTCAAATTGCAACCATCACCATTAAAAAAAAAACAAAACATGAAATGTTGGTAATTTTTAATATATGCAGAAAATATAATTCCACAAAATTTAATGGAACCAATAGAAAAAATATATATATTTAACTTTGGAAATAAATTTACCTTACGAAATTTAAAAAAAAACATATGAATTAATAATAAACGAAGTTTTTACAGAACATGTGACTCTGTATCTGTAGTCGCTTTGCCCGTTATAAGAATTCCCGTTATAAGAAGAGGGAGTAAATATATTATTCCGATTACTTACATTTAATTTAAGGAGTTAAAATGGGGGTAACTACCCTAAAACAATACGCCTTTAATTCCCATGTGAACAGAGAGCTGTCATTTTCGATAATTGTTTCTTATTTGTTACATAAAGAAATTAGAATCATCACATTGTGATTGTTTGAGTTTAAGGAATGAACACGTTGATACCAATGTCTAATACAATAAATATTAATTATTTGACTTTCCTTGAAGTTAAAAAGTGAAATTTGGTGCGTTTATTCCGTAAACGTTACATGGGAAAAGTAAGCTAGTCGAATTACAGTCACTTTCGTCTATGGGTAACCGCATAGTGGAGCGGCGATACAAGGGAAGAGAAGAGCGACGAATACAAACACACGCACTTCAATTACAGAGGATATAAGTAATACTTAGGTAATATAGGTATTACTTACTCTGTGCTTCAATATAACATCACATAGTGGGGAGAAGAGCAATGGTACAAAGAGCGCTACAACAACCAATAAGAGCGAAGAGCGACAAACATACTTGTTTTTGTCGCTATTATCGCTGGTGGTTTTGGTTTTGCCTGAATTAAAATGGATGTAAAACTGTTATTCGTGAAGTGTTTGTCAAAAATGATACTACTAGAAATCAACTAAATTTAAATAAATTATAGTAGTACATTTCTAAATAAGATGCATTATTTATTATATAGAAATTCAATTTAATATAATAAATGAACGTTTTTTTTAAACATGCTTTCCTATCCATGGATAACATAAATAGATTCGAATTAAAAAATAACCCACAGATAAAATTAATTCTTCCTCAGCGAATCTGATATTGTAATGAGATTGCAATCTTTTTACTTTTCACAAAATAAACACACCCAAAAAGCATGGGTCGTGATGTTTTCGGAACTTCGCAAGAGTACGCTCCATGCTTTTTGGGTGTGTTTATTTTGCGAAAAGTAAAAAGATTGCAAGCAATCAAGTCTCATTACAATATCAGATTTGCCGAGGAAGAATTAATTGTATCTGTGAGTTATTTTTTATTTTTTAGTTCGAGTCTATTTATGTTATTCATGGATAGGAAAGCATGTTAAAATTGTTTTTAATTTATTTTATTTTTTACTTTTTAGTTATAGTTATAAATTGGATTTTCCGAACATTTTTAGTATTCATGGCCACCCCCCCCCCCATCTGAGGGTTAATTTTTTGGTTAATATACGTATGCGAGAATGCAGTCGTAACGCGATATGCTATACGGAGCAGCCCGAGGCGATCCGGAAAGAGCCGAGGCGACTGTGCACCGGTCCCCCACCGGTTGAACGGTAGGGAGTTGAAGAAAAGCATCTAAAAATCAGAGGATGTCTCTCAATAAAATTCATCATTTTGTTAATAACGAAAATAGCAGTACATTACTCTAAATAACTAAAATGATATATAATTTAATTACCACTAACAGCAAAAATAATAGACAACCTCTCATTACCAATTTAATTTCATAAAATGCATTTCTTGTCAAGTAATTATTATTGTTAGTATTAATTCGCAAAAACAAAAATTAAACGTTAAATGCTTTGTAAAAATGTAAATAAAAGAAAAACTTAAAAGTGTTGCCGTATTTTGAATAAAATTTCCCATTTGTTAGTTGATCCTAATTAATTACATTCCGAATGTATTTTTATTCAAGTATTTTACATAATTCTTTTTTAACATTGTAATTCAATTCAATTTTATTTTGGAAAACAAACATTTTGAATGTTTCTCTTACAAATGCCAAATTATTTGTCGACCTATTGTTTTCTCTTGATCTTATGGTGTCAAGGATGCTCACAGAATTGGGGAAAGATGGAATTTGCTCCACATTGAAATCGAAGCCTTACTTGTCAACTATAATATTGTGTAGGAGACAGATGGAAATATTCAATGAATGATTTTCCATTCATTAAGAATAATAAGAAATTAATAAGCCACAATCATTAATTAATTAATTAAATTAATTAATAAGCCACAGTAAGAAATTTATTGTAAGAGAGAGGGGGGGGGGACACGGAGCACTAGTGAATACGACAAAAAACAGCAGAAAACTGTTACGTATTTGTCGCTCCTATCTCCGCGCTACTATGCGGCCATTTATTTACTCACAGCTATCTTTGCTCTGTCGCGTTTATCGCAGCTTATATCGCTGCTCCACTATGCGGTTACCCTAAGGTGTTGAAATGGGGGTTACTGCCTATATACAAGCTAGAGAGCTGAACTCTGGTATAAATACAACTAAAAGGTACGTTTCTATTATGAAATGTCCCAGGCACATGTTCCGGGATGTGTGCTGGCACATGTGCTCCACGTTAGTTGAAATGGAAACAGTCTGCGACATGTCCCAGGCACATGTCCCGGGACACATCCCACGCAGTTCTTTCTTCAGACTACAGTCAGTCACCAGTGAACAGTGAAGTGGACACTATTTCAGTGGACTTGTGTTTTCCCGTGTTTCTGCAGTTATTTGTCAGTTAAGAACGGTTATGGACGACTTAGTTACTTCTGCTTTTGTGATAATGGCAGGGGCATACTATGAAATAAGAAAAAAAAAGGCGAAAAAGACCGAAATACTAGATAAGAAGTTGTTTAGCCAAAAGGCGTTCAGAAGGGGGTTACAATTCGTTGATGAGAGACTTGAGACTGCAAAGAGGGTTCGAGAATTTTGTGAGAATGACAGCAAGTGATTTTGATATTTTATTGAACCTTATAGTGCCGCAAATTGTAAAAACCAGGAAATGTCGAGAACCCATTTCTCCTGAAGAAAAGTTAGCGACAACCCTTCGTTTTCAGCTACAGATGATAGAATGTACATTCATAGAATCTCAAAATCTGCAATTTCAAGATGTATACCTGAAGTGTGCAAAGTTTTAGCTTTGAAGGGTTACATTTAGGTAAGAACCAATAAAAAAATGTTTATCAATGAAATTGTTTATTTTGTATCTTTTCAAATTACAACGTGTAGTTATTACTTATCAATTAAAGTCATGATGATCCCGGGGACAAGTTGCAGATTGTTTCCATTCTCCGTGGCACAAATCCCGGCACATATCCCACATCAGTGTCGGGACATGTTGTGTTCCACAGTCACCTGGCACAATTTTCTCCCCGGCACTTGTGCCGGGATATGTCCCAGACTGTTTCCATAAAAAAAAAAACTTCGAGCCTATGTGCCAGGACGATTTTGTAGTAATGGAAATGGGGCTTTAGCTGATATACAAGAAAGAAAAGCCACTTTTTTGCATTTCGATTACTTGATTTTAATAAGTGTAATATTTTTCATATACAATCTTTTAGGTAAAAATCTAGTCACAGTAGTAAAATTCACCTACATCCCTAGTTTTGAATTTTCACGTTTGCCAATGAGTTATAAGTAAAACCGGCTGAAATGATATTTTAGGCGTATAGCTGATCATATAAATGGAAAACACAGATGTATTGACAAAACTCACTCAGTTTTTTTCTGGATCTGAAATAATATTTCCAATTGCGTGGAAGGTTCATCAAGCAAAGCCGCGATTATCTGCTAGTAAATTATAAATAAATCCAGTTCAATTAGAACAATGTATGAGTAATTAATAACATAAACATAAATTATACTACTAATAAGTGCAGTTAAATAATTGTGTCTACGTTGTGTTGTGTTTGCAGTCATACTGTAAAAAAAAAAGTTTTTACAAGTAGGCTACAAGGAATTCGATATATTCAAAATATAAGGATTCATGTGGTATGAAATTGGAATGTCGGAGGGGTGTGTGTATATTGAAATTGGGTAGGTAGGCCATTTCTTGCGTACCAATTTTATTTCACTGAGATTGGATCGGAGCTGAGCTGATGTAAATAGGAAAGAAACAAAGGTAGTTGGGGAGGTACAGTATATCTACTTGGTTAAACTTTATTATTTGTTTTAGTATTGCTGATATAGCTTGTGCGTTATTTCGACTAGATGTTTGATTCTTAAATTATTTATAGTTTATTCCTTGTAAATAATACATAAATAAGTATTATTATAGGTTGGTGTATAAGTACATGCATAACTGTTTATGTTTTCCTTAAAATTAAATGTTTCCGGTATCATATCTTCGAACGAAGTTGCAGGTACCTGTTAATTTTCTATATTTAATTGTTTCAGTAAAATTAACAGTGAGTTTATATTAGTTTTGTAGAAATTACGGAGACCAAATCGCGTTTCGTAGGCCTGTAATAGCGGGCACTAATTCCTAATCTACGAAACACAATTTAGTAATATTATTTGAACACAGAGTTAATCCTATAGAATTAGAGATAAAATATTTGATGCAATTACTGGATAAGTACAAACGCAATACTGGTTTCACTCTTCATTACATTCTGTAACTAGCAGTTTTTTAATCTAATATACTGGCGTTCTAATAAAGAAACGTTATTGAATTGTTATAAATATTGCCTGGCATACGATTGGGACAGATACTAATATAATTCCCGTATTTAGATTCCGTTTTAATTTCAGTTTTGTTGTTTATAGTAAATTGAACATAGCCGGTTCC
>JAGFPH010004779.1:49687-62268 GCA_018207615.1 Philaenus spumarius
TTAAAAATACACGGTAAATAATTGTTTTATAGCTTAAACGCAAAGAAAATTTTTGATAGAGAATATTATAAGGATTACAATAACGAAACAAAAATGACTCTATCGCTTTTTATCTCTTAGATATTGACAAAATAAAAAAGTCATTTGAAAGTGAACTTTAAGGGGGGGTAGGGGGAGAAGCAAGAGGGGGAGGAGCGGGGACTTTTCAGAAAATATTCCTTATATAATCAACTAACATCCATGAAAAATCAGCTTTTCACTAATTAGTTCCCACTCAAACCCTTTATTGACTGGGCTATATCTTAAGTCTTAAGTGAATGTGTTATTCATAACCCATGCAACCCTGTATTGGTGCATAAGTACGGACTGAAAGAGCTTCAGGATGTCGCTTGAAGAAAGGATTCAACTGATGGTGCCACTATAATAAACATTTTGATTTCGATGTTGAAGAGTATGTCAATGATATTCAAAAATAATCAGCATGGGAAATCACCCCTGAAATCAAGAGGGGATTTTAAAGGTAAAAGTTATCCTACAGGTATTCTGGAATTAATTAAAGAAAAACGAAAAACAAGAAGAAAATGACATCAAATCAAAGCCCCGTAGGATAAAACTAGGCTCAAATATCTTACGTCGAAACTAAAGGAAGAAATTATGCAGCTGAAAAATGACACCATAAGTGAATACCAAAAATCACAGTACCAAATACTCACTCTGGAAAACTACTAGAAATCTTAAAAGGCCAATTAGGCAAATAACGCCTATTAAAAATATTGATGAAAGCTTGGGTAGAAATAACTAATAAAAGGCAAATAATTTGCTGAATATTTGGAAAATATTTTTCTATTGAATCCAGCAGAAAATAGTCAAGCATTGCTAGATGTTAGTCGATGGAATAGTGTAGATATTCCATTAGAAACACCAACTGAAATAAAAATGGAAACCAGAATGAACATTGGCCTCAAAAAAGCTCCACGGTTTGATCTTATCGCTTTGAAAAGTCTGAGAGAAATTCCCAGAAGAGCCATGGTAAAGCTAACTAATCTGATTAACGCGTCACTAACAGTGGCGTAAATAACACCCCCGCAACCACCGCGGTGCGGGGGGGGGCGCGGCATGTCAAGGGACGCCGCGACTATATAAAGGAATTCAAAAATAAAATGTAGTAAACACATTATCATCAAAATAAATTTTACAATGAATAATATTTCATTAACATATCTTAATAAAACTGTGCCATAAATAAAATAACCAGTGATCATAAGTCTGAAACCGTATAATCATTATGGTTGCACAATCTGTTTACTAGCAGTTAATAATAATGCCTGCTTAACTTCATTAAATAATAAGCGAACTATTTGCTCAACCAATGTATTTCATTTATGTAAATGTATAACCACCAGGTATTAAGATATTCGCCTATTGGGACGCGTTTGACGCTAGTCACGCTACGTGGACACATCGCGACTTTTTGTAACATACTTAAGGGTCGGCTCTAGTTGTCAGCCATGTTGGCTGACACTCCATAACACCAATGTTAAATTAAAATCTAATTTTCCCTTTATTTTTTATAGGAAAATTATAAACGATATGTCATTATGGTCAGCTATGGTCAATATGCATGCAAATGACTTTTTCAAAACTAAGACAAATATTTTGTTTAATATTTATTAACAATTTAAAACATTGATAATTAATATTTTTTATATTGTCACTATTAATTATAGCAAAAAACTAAAAAGCCATTCGTATGAAGAATTTCGTCCCCAAGAGTTTGGTATTTTTTTAAAAACGCTGTTTGAACAATTGCGGGTTTTAAATGGATTTAGGCTGAGCAATGTCCGTGTAACCTACCGCCGCTATTGGGTGATTTTAAATATTTGTGTACGTTGTAACTATTAATTATAGCGAAAAATTACCAAGCCATTCGGATGAAGAACTTTGTCCCCAAGAGTTTAGTATTTAAAACAAAACGCTATTTGAATAATTGCGGGTTTTAAATGGATTTAGGATGAGCAATGTCTGCGTAACCTACCGCCGCTTAATGGAGTCGCAGGTTGCTTTCTGTTTAACTAGAGTCGACCCTTATGGGTAACGCAACGCTACGCAGCGCGACTCGCTTGGCACGACAGACAAGTGGCACAGTTTCTCGCGTCTCATGAGTTTAGTGCTCTACAATCCCTCAAAGGATAGGGTGTCCAGGTTTGCATTTTCCATTATCACATTTTTTAGATGTTGGCCCAGGAAAAGCTGATAAATGCCTAATTAGTTTAAAAAATGTTAAAAATAAAATTGAATTTACTTTAATAATAAAGCTGAATTTTCAATATTCATTTAAAAATAAGTAATTTTTAATACAATAATTTTTAATAAATGTACTGTATATATGTCCACTGAATTGTATAATTTATATTTTTTGTTAATAAATTAAAACTGTATTTAATATGTTCTCTGCATTTGAACATGACATATTTTTTAATGAAATATTTGACGTTTGACATTAACTCCGTAAAAAAGATGAAAAAATATGACTTTATAAAGTCATAAACTAACAAGTGAAAGTATTTAAGGTATGTACATAGCAAGAACATAATATGGATAATCCCGTTCACTTCTGTGAGTTCGGTTCATCCGAAAGTAGTTATAGTAAAAACAGCAAGTAATTCTGGTACCAGTAATTCTGCAGTAATTTTGAATTATTTTAGATCTAATGAACATAGTTTTATCGGTAAAGCACTCATTTTAAACATTCTAAAAATTAAAATGAAGTAAAATACACGTGTCTACTGGGCGAGAGTTGGGAGCAACTGCGTTGCATATGTATTCTCTAACGCGACGCGTATGGCGCGATTGTGTCATGCTGCTCGCATCATGTCATCTGACACGTGTCAAACTCGTCCCAATATGCGCCTAGCCTTAATTATGTGTGCTTAATGTGTACCAACGTCATCAATAATCATTCTTCAAAGTATAAGCCCGCCCTCGTGGTATCGACCTTACACGTTAACCGACAAGTATATTCACATGAAGAAAAAGAAAAGTTTTAAATAAATGTAATTAGGCTATAATAACTTACAAAAAATTTGTAAATAATAAATATTGATGTTTAAAGTTGTAGTCATTCTTTCCCTTTTAAAGATGATAAATTAGTTTAAACTTAAAGCTTGCATTTTCTTTTGAGAATGATACTTCATAGCATTGGGTTATTTATTTGCAATGCCACCAACAGATAGTTTGGTTATGTAAAGAATGTCTTATACTTAAATTCATTTCATTTCATTTCAATTTAGAGTAAAAATAATGTCTAATTACTACCAAGGAGTAGTTACATACGTATAAGACCGTAGGGTGGGATTACTTAAGGGCGGAGAAGGGTTATCAAGAGCCAATAAATTGCGGCTTCCATTTTTCCCCGTTTTTTTTTTGAGGGGGCGCCATTTTTGTACCTGCGGGGGGGGCGCCAATCGTTGTAGTTAAGCCACTGGTCACTAAGATTGAAATATGTACCTCAAATGTGGATGAGGCTGATATGATTCATAAGCATGAAATACGCCTTACGAAACAACATCCTATTCTACAATATAGTTGTTTGAAGCATATATCTTAAACAGATTAAAACTCCCCATCGAAGATAGTACACTCACCGATTATCAATTTGGTTGATAAAAAAAACACATTCTACAATTGATCAGGATAATAGAATTACTAAGGTAATTGCAAAATCTTTAGAAGAAAAGAAAGTTTGCTCCGCAATAATATTCTAAGCCTTTTCTTAGGCCTTCGACAAGGCTTGGCACGAAGGTTTAAATCACAAGCTCAAACTGCTCCTTCCTGTTTTAATATTCAAAAATACTGGAGTCCTATATCTCAGATAGAAACTTTAGGATTAAGCAAGAAGATGCCTATTCTGATTTGAAAAAAATTCAAGCAGGGGTGCCACAGGACAGTGTTTGGCGCCATCATCTGCCCATACACTAGTATCATAGATCATGAATAATAAATAGATCTTGCATCCATACGGGGGCTGTGTGCCGGAAAAAAGGTTGTCGCGAAAATAGTACATAATCGCGGCCCGAGGTAACGCTAGGGAGAAAGCATTGGTAGCATTGGTGTTTCAAACAGCTTCCTTCATTTCCCCAATAGATAGCGCCAAAAAAGTCGAATTTCCAGTGGAACAAAATATTGCATTGGATCGGAGTTCTATTAGGTTATCCAAATACAATGCTAGTATCCACAACATCTCGTATCTTCTGTATACAAGTGATTTACCAACATTTGAACAAAATAATGTTGCAACTTTTGGTGACGGCACTGCTATTTTAGCTGTTAGTGACTATAAAATTAAGTTCACCAGAAAACTACAAACAGCCATAACCGACAAACAAAGCTCGACTGAGAAGTGGCGTATCAAACTTAATGAGTTCAAGTCTGTGCATTTTGATTTCACCCATAATCATATCGAGCATAACCCGGTTTTTGTTAATCATCAAGTATTCCATAGTTCTCCATAGTGTTCTCATGTATTAAATAGTATGAGAATACAGCCAAATATCTTTTCATGACGTTGGATGCCAAACTTGTACAGAAAAAAACAAGAGGTTGTTAAAACTAAAATACAGAAAGATGTATTTGTTATTGGGTCGTTGTTCTGCCTTGTCAGTGAACAACAAGCTCTTGATATATCAACAAGTCCTTAAACCAGTATACTTTATACAACGGTGGGGTTGTGCCAGCCGAAGTATTGACATAACAGTCAACGGTAAAATAAATTGGTTCGTGGTACTGTTGTTGCATTCTTGGTACATACGAAATGACAACTTGCATACATAAATTGAGGTTCTGACTGTTGATAATGAAGTCAGAAGAATCACACAAAATCATGAACAAAGACTACATTAGCACATCAATGTAGAGGCCTCCCAGCTACTAAACAATGAAAGGCTTAGTCAGACGGTTGAAAAGAGTGAAACCATTTGAACTGTGTAGTTTTTAAGCTAAGTAACACTATTTTTAAAAGACTATTCATTCTTGACTAAGTGATTATCAGTGGATAAAATTACTGTATTAAGTTAAGTCTCAAACAAGTAGCTTATTGATGTTATACTAGATTGCTATATATGATAATAAAAAATTTAAAAAAATAAGTAAACAAAAAGATTAATTTTCAAAGATTACTAACCTCAAATCATATAGCAGATTATAGACTACACTAGTTATATAACTCATATATACAAAAACGACCAACATCCAGACATTATCAGAATTTTGTTCTGATTCAAGCCGCACTCTTGTAAACATAACCACAAATTAGTAAAATCTAGGCTAGGTTTTCTTAAAGTATTACAGTTGATGGTTGAAATCACCTGTTATATATCTGAAGTGATGTTTATTGTTGAAAACTGATAAATAACGTAAAATATTTCTTTAAAATCATAGTTATTTTACACAAAAAATATGCGTTCACTATATTTTTTTGTTATTTACGTATGGACGTACACTTGCTTTTACAGGAGTTGATTAAAGTTATATTGAACTTGAGTAATAATAAATCAATTATAAATAAAGTTTTGTACCCGTTTAATTATTGCACCGCTCTGAATCACCTGATTATATGCTATAAATAATTACATCTCACATTTACTTTAAATCCTAAAAATGTTAATTAAAATAAAAATCGTACACAAAACAATTTTTTATAATTATTAGAGAAACGAGAGTCTCTATAGAGCATCTCCAACTATTTTCGGTTTTGTATCTAACATCAAGATACGGTCTGTTTTTCCGACATAACTTGTATTTCAAATAATTAAATTACGCAGCTGAACTGCTGAAAAGAGTTAAGCGAATTTCCAAAATTATGTGATAGGCTATGTTTTAGGTTTTCAATTATTATTTAGGAAATTGGTCTAATTATGAAGGCATTGAATAGCATTGAAATGTATTAGTAGAATCAGTTTCCACCTCAGCCTCCAGCCCCAGCTCATGCCTTTTCTTCATTCCGTTCGCAGCGGAAAAATTCGCTTTTAGAGTTTGCACCTCGACCTTGCTGACTCGGATTATGGAAAACTTATTTTCGTTCTCAACTTGCACCTTTGATCAGAAGTTGGCCCGACGGCTGGACGTGGATTATAACCGGATTATATTACGTTTTTGATATTTACGTTTTGGTAGATTTTGGAGGATTCCTGGGCTACAAGGTTGTACATAAAAAAAATAATCTCCCTTATTTATTTTTTTAGATAAACCCCCCAAAAAAGTTTTATTCTAGTACGACAATCTTATAAAAATTTGCTTCCGGTTATTGGATTTATAGGCCAACGAATTATTTCGTCCGACTTAGAAAACCAACGTGTTGCCACGCGCAAACCTCCCTACCCTCTTAATTTATTCAATAAACACAACCTTTTGTTGTTAACTTTAACACTTTCCCTCATCAAATAACACCCAAGTGTTTTCAGGCCTTATTTGACGTTGTTCTGTTGTACTACCCCGTGAGAACAATTTGAGAGGTTTGGCGAGGGCAAGAAAAGGAAAACTTTTTGTTTCCTATTCTTAAGTTTTAAATTTTAAATTAATTAGACCTGTTTTGTCTTTTGTGTAGTACACTAGCTCAATTCTAGACTCTTTTTCGGGATCGTTCCCTTTGGAGTTAAATTTGTAGTGATCCGTGAATAACTCACCTGCTGACTTAATTACACTAGAGCACTGGATGGTTTTAGGATTATTTTGATTGAATTTGTAAATTATATATTCAAAATTTTCTATTGAAAACACAAAAACGATTTATTAATTAACATAAATCCATTAACTTTGAAACAACAAATTATTATTTTCAAAAACACAATGAAATTTATTAATCTTTAACTTATAATTACATATATTGAAAAGTAGCAAAGTGATTAATTAATTTATTAATTAAAATTTGTATATTAATGATTATATTATTTACATACGACGATTTGCCATTGTGAGTAATGAAATTTACTGAACGAGTTTACTTTATTCAATTTCCCCAGAATCTACTTGAATTTATTTATTTAGTTTATTTTAATTTATTTATTATTTTGTAAAAAAGGGATTTATTTAAAATTATAAGTAACAATGATCGTTTGCCACTTACAGAACACAAGAAGTTCGACGCGTAATTCCTTCTGTCGATTTCCAGCGATTTAAAGTTGTTCTCCTTGGTCCCCAGAATGGTTTCTTCGGCTTACAGTTGTCTTCTCCTAGACTTAATTAAAGTTGTCCTCTCCCAGTTGATTGTAGTATCTTTTGGCAAGATAGGCCGTTTATATGGATATTCTTCTCCCGAAATTATCACGACCCGACTTAGCTTTAGGCCGGAGCTAGAAACGTAACGCACACCGAACTGATCGCCCTTTGACTTTCTCTAAGTACCCTCGGAGCTTGGTCAGATGTCTACTCGTTGGCATTCCGTGCTAAACTGGTGCTAGAGGGGATGCAGGCTTCTATCCTCGACTTTTACCTTGTCAAACCAGCATCTTCCTCTATGTAACAAGAAATCCTGATTTCTTGCTTTAGAAATATATTTTTTGGTCTTAATATATTTCCTGATTTATTTGATGAATTTTAGTGCCTTTATTTCCCATCGATTAGGCCTAATTTAATTATTATCTTCATTTATTGAGTTACAATGTGCGGTCCGTTTTGTTTTGCGTAGTAGATCCGATGACGTCACTTCCCCCTCGGAGCTTGGGCCTTGCGTGCCTGTATGAGCTTGTCGGTTGACAATTTTTGCATTGATTTCACTCAAACTCTATAACTTCTTTTTGCGTGGTCGGATTTTGGTTTTATTGACTTCTATGGATTGGTTGACGTTTTCTGGTTTCTCTGGAATTCGAATGGCGTTTCTACTCCTCTTCATTCTTGAGTTATAGACTTCGTTAGTTTTGCTTGAACTTTGAAATTTATTTCCTGTAAATTTGAAATTTTCCATTTTTTCTTGCTTGTATCTTCTTCGGTTGGTCTTGAAACGCGTAAATCTGGTGTTGGTTTTTTGATAGCTTGTTTGGTTGTCTAGTTATTCAGCTTGATGTTATTCTAATTGCCTGCGTTTGGTTTTCGGCGTTTCATTCCCCCCCTTTAAAGCTCTTTTCATATCTCACATGGCATTACAATTTATTACACATACATATACCCTATTTTATCAATATTTCCCTTTTATTAATCTCCCTTGTATCTATTTTGAATTAATAAAATTTTTTATTAATTAATTTTATTTTTACAAAACTATTTATTTATTTATATTGAACTTCGGCTTGATTATGCCCTATTATTAACTCCATTAAAATGCTATTTTTATGATTTAATTATATTTGAACTTTATGAGTTATTAGCCTTTTATGCCCAAGAATGACTTTACACTTTATTTTTTAGCTATTATACTTTATAACTTTATATTTTTTATTACTTTATTTTCTTAACCCTTTTTAACTCTACAAATGACTCTACTTTGTTTTTGGATTTTATTCAAATTCTGCAAAATCGATTTGTTTACACTTACTTTTTTGTCTATAACTTTTTAACAAATTATCATAACAAAATTATTTTTATTACTCCTTGCTTATTTAACTCTCCTTTTAACATAAATCTAATAATAACAACTTTTTTTTATAAAATTACAAACCCCTATCTTTCAATGTTGTTTCATTTCTACCAAATTTAGACAAGACTGGACAAGTCAATTCCTGTCAGATCCTGCAAGGTTTTTGTTCGACTTTGTCGCTAAAGCCTACGTCATAGTCTGCACGTATTTAACTAACAAAATTTTAGTTAATTCTTCAAAATTATTACTAAATACTATTTTCACATTGGAAACTACTTTTTTATCTTAATTTTGGGCTTTTCTGACACCCTTTGGCTTTAATCCTTTGTTATATTGACTTTGAATTTATTTTAATTAATGTAATTAATTAACCCCAATTGAATCGGTCAATTGGCCGTTTCAATTATTCCCCCCCTTTAAAAACTGATTTTATTTCTTGAAAATCTGTTTTAGTAACACTTTCTTCTACATTTTACTTTTTACAATATTTCCTTAACCTAACATTTATACAAATTTCCACGTACCTTTTGTACACCTTATGTCCACCTTAGTCCACTTTTGTCCTAAATACACATTTATAACACAATTTTATATAGTCACAACATCTTGTTGTAATTGTTCCTTGCTATCTGAAACACATGTCTTAATACTATTTCCTTAATTACTAACAATTAATTGTAGCAAACAATCATGTTGAGTAAAAAAGAAAAAACCCATGACCTACTGCCCCTTTCAAAACTCACAATGTATTATTACTTTGCAATGACTTTAAAAGGTTCAAAATAACAACTCCAATCTGTCTACCAACGCTTTCTGTCTCTCCCCTCGATGTTTCTCGGTGGTCATGTTCTGCGGAAATTGTTATTTACCCAGTAGCATTGTGAATGTTAATGGCTTTCCTTTCTCTCCTGTTTCTCATCGCTTCACTGCTGTGGGTCGGCGACTGGTTGTGTTTTGCAGGATGTTGATGTTTATGTTTTGCGGATGTTTTTATTTTGGTTTGACGGATGTTTTTTGTTTACTTCCACTTCCTTGCTGCTGGCCTAGTTTTCGAAGACTGGTTTCCCTTCTGCACTTCGATTGTCACTTGCCTATGAATTGTGTTATTTACAAGTTTATTTACACTATTGTTTTCATCTTAGTTCTTGGCTTGTTTCCGAATTTGTTTATTACACAATACTTCATTTTAGTTTTTGGTTTGTTACCAAACTGGTTTACTTTACTGAACTTTGTTTTTTGAAGAGGTTTCCTCACCTTAGTATTAATTCCACGTTGGCTATTTCTCACAAATCTCCCTTTTTTAATTACTTGCTTAATTCTCCTTTTATTTATTTCTATTGATTTACCGACCTTTTGTGTTAAACCCCCTTTGCTTTCACGTATTTCTTTCAACGTTTCCAGCTCCCTAGATCGCAGTATTTCTGAACGATCCTTTAAGTTTTGGTTGCCCTGATTTTCTCCCTTCAGTAACACCTCACTTAAACCTTGGTTATTCCGTATCTTTTTCACCGGCTCTAACCCTTTAACACTCATCTCTCCCTTAATGAAATTTCCTAACTCATAACCTTTGGAATTTTTACGTTTGGTTTGTTCGCCTTTCCTACAATTTTGTTTTACGTCTATTTTGGTTTTAATAGACAACAGACATGCCCCTTTCTCTCGCATACCCGGATTTGGATCACCGACTTGTTGAATGATTCCACATTTCATCAAATCTCGTTTAAAGTTGTTATTAAAACGGTTTTCTTCGTCCAATCTCAATTTCTTTACTCCTATGAAATTTTTCCTATTTCCCTCTATTTGTTTAACGCCTTGTTTACTTTTAACTTCCTCCTTTGTTTTAAAATTGACTTTTATTTCTTCCCCTTTAATTATGACTTTTAAAAATTCTTCTTCTAAATTGATTTTTGCTTTTAACCTATTTAGCATATTACATCCTAATATAGCTTTAGTTGTTAATTTTGGCACTATTAAGAATATACCTTCTATTGTTTTGCCTCCAAAGTTTATGGGTATCATTGTTTGTTTGGCTACCATTACTCTCCTATTTCCTATTGCCCCTACTACCTCTACATTCATTACTGGTAGCTCTAAAAATCTATAACCCTTTACTTTTAACTGCTCAAAATACTCCGCTTGAATACATGAATATTCTGCCCCCGTGTCCAGTTCAAGACACAATGGACTTTCATGAATTTTGACCTCTACCTCCGGACATTTGATCTTATCTTTTGATAAATAGTTGTTATTTGGCTCTTCTAATAACTCTTCCCTAATATTCAACGAAATATTCTGCAATTTAAATTGTAAATGGCTCCTTTTACTATTTATTCTCGCGGTCCCTGATTCCGTATAATTATTTTGTACCTTTGATTCCAATCTTTCATTCCCAGAGACCAACTTCGTTAGTTTTTTGGACTAGGTTTCGGATTTTGATTAGATGGAATAGGTTTCTTAGGGTACTGGGTTTGGCTTGTGCTAGGTTGATTCTCATAGGATCTGGGGTATGGGTGTTTAGGAAGGTTTCCAGAGTCCGTATTACGCGTTGGTTGCCTGTATAGGTTCCCTTGGTTTCGCGGATACTCGTCTCTAGTGTCTCGCCTGTTTTCCCTCTCCATTGCCTCAAAAGCTCTTAAAAGTTCTATAGCCTCTTCAAAACTTTCGCTTGGCTTTCCTACGCTAGCTACCCGTATTCTTTGGTCAAAATGCCTCAACAACCTATTTATTACAAATTTCTCCGGAATAGCAGGTTCTAAATACCGGGCCTTTGTTACCATTTTACAAAAATATTCTACTCTTGTCATAGAACCGCTATCATTATATCTCCCATTCTCTATTTGATTTCGCAAAATTTGTTGTGCCTGGTAGCCCCAGAAATTATCTAAAAATTTTGCTCTAAATTCCCCATAGTTTGTGCTATCCCTCTTTACAATGGACCACCAATCTATTACTGCACCTCGCAAGTATCTCTCGATTACTTTTAACTTTTCTTCGCCTTATAGCAAAGGGTCTATCTCATTAAAAAGGTCTTCCATATCCGTTATAAATTTCATGGGACTTTCCTTTGGTGTACCCCAAAATTCTTGGACTTTGTTCTCCCCTTCTTTACTAGCATGGATATAAACTACTCGCTTTTCTGTCCCTACCACACCATGGGCTGTGCTAGAACTCCTAACCCTTTTTTCTAACGCTTTAACTGTTGTTTCTAATTTCTTTTCATTCGCGTTTACTTCTTCTATTCTATCCCTATTTGTTCTTCCTAACTCTTTAATCTGTACAATGTCTTCTTTTATGTCTGCGATCTCTACTTCGCAATGGTCTACTCTGCCCTGAATAAATTCCATCCCTTTCTGTACCTCTTCTCTTATTCCCCCTACGGCTCCTAAAATTTCATCGCGATGTTTTAATTCCCTAGCTTCGCGTTCTTTCTCCTTAGCTTCACGTTCTTTCTCCCTAGCTTCGCGTTATATTTTTTCAGCTACCCTTTCCTGCTCTTTTACTAATTCCCTATCTTCACGTTCTTTCTCCCTAGCTTCGCGTTCTAATTTTTCAGCTATTCTTTCCTGCTCTTTTAATAACTCCCTAGCTTCACGTTCTTTCTCCCTATCCTCCCGCTCTTTCTCTTTGGCTAACATTACTTTTAACAATTTTTTAATCTCCTCTTCCTCCCCTTTTTTCTGTCCGCTTGGAGTTGCCATTGTTTATGATTTTAAGAAATTTGTTAAAATTCCCTAATCTTTTATATTCTAAATTAATCACTCTTATTGCTACACTTCTTACAATTACTCTTATATTTAACAGGTCAGCTACCCTCAGATCACTTTTAACTGTTCGTTCGTTGTCTCAGTGAGAAATAACTATTTTAAACTTTAAAATATCATTTGTCACACGAGCCAACGCGTTGGGCGCCACTTGCCACGCGCAAACCTCCCTACCCTCTTAATTTATTCAATAAACACAACCTTTTTTTGTTAACTTTAACACTTTCCCTCATCAAATAACACCCAAGTGTTTT
>JAGFPH010004779.1:73023-87834 GCA_018207615.1 Philaenus spumarius
AATAACCTTCACAGTCCAAGATATCATTTACATCCGTCGTAGAAACTCAAGGTCGTTTATTTTTAGTCTTAAGTCATATTTACTCAAACTAGTATATCCTGTGGTAAAAATCGAACAATTGTGTTTGAAAATAACGAAATTAAAATTGTTATTTTGACATAGTTAATTTTGTATTTATTTGTATGCAATTCTTAATTCCTACCTTGACGTTATAAGGAAATGGTGATGGGAAAGGGATTCAATTTGAAATAAATGGAAACAACTCTAAGTATTTTTTAAAGTAAATCTTTTTACAGCAATGAAAGTGATCAAAATGATTATAACTAACTGTTTAAAGTAAATTTTTTTTACGGAAAAATTATGTGTGTACTGACCTACAAAACAAAATACATTTTCATATTCATTGCTATAGCAACGAACTGCATAAAATAAAAGATACAACAGCTGATTCGAATAACCAGCTTAGAAACAAAATTTTAGGTTAGGGATAGTTTATTTTAGTTTACCTGGCTTAACTGCCCCATACAAACATGATTTGTTGTGTGGACATCTATGGCACAGTACCTTTCGAATAATATAAGTGTCATTCCTTTCTTTTTTAATAAATACTAAAAAAGTTACTTCAATTTTTTATATTCACGTTTCAGTATAATGATTAATAATATCACAAATAATTTAAGTTTCATTACTAAATAATTTAAAAACACATGTTTTTTAAATTGGTTACTAAGAATAATTATATTGTTGATATTTTATAATTATTTACCAGAGATTTGTAATAGTTTGTGTACACACAATATAAAAAGAAAGTGTTATACTAATAACAAGTTATGGCTTAACAATTAGTCGACAATATAAAATTGTTTACAAAAGCAAACAAAAATGTAATACCCACTAAAGAACCAAATACTAGACGAAGGAATAACATAACATTTTGGAGGAGTCGACACTAGAATTTTTTTTAAAACTAGTATCTTAAATTTTGGATACTTAATGACAGGCAGTTAAACAAATTCTAAGTTGAACAAAGTTGTTTAAAAATATGTAGTAGCAAAATAACATTGTCCCTATCTGAACGTAGGTTTGTTTGGATGCGTGTTCATTGCTCAATATCGTATTTCAGCTGTTGTATTTCTGCCCACTTTAAACGTGCAACGATTATTTACAATAAATAATATAAATATTTATAATATATAAATATAATATTAGTATTAAATGATTAGACAATATTAAAGATATGAAATATGTGCAATATTGTGCATGTAGCAAACATATTTAACTTAAACATAAATAACATTTAATGTGTGATAAACTACTTGGAAGGATTTCACACCATGTTTTATCTTCGTTAATATTTTAAAGTGCTAACTAGCTAAAAGCACAGACCGTGACCTCCCTTGAATATAAAAACCTCAAACAAACAAATTTCCCTGAGTTAGCAAAACGTAAACATCACACTTTATAATACAAGTTGATAAACGTTGAACGGTCATTTTATATGGTGTATATTATTTTATAGGTGTAAAATATGTTTAGTGTACCATTTACCTTCATGCCATCCAAAACCTTAAAGCTACAACTCGCTATTTATAAACAACTGTCGTAAACCGAGTTAACTCTCTAAATAAACAACAATCAAGGTCGGGAGCTTTCACTTCTAAGAAAAACACAGCTATTCTATAAATATTTCGATGGAAATTTTTGGTTCGAAATTATTTACAAAAATATACAATTGGTTAATTGCTTATACTGATATTGTTTATCTTTGATCTTTATTTCCTACCCTAGTCTTTTTTTTAAATTTAAAGGTTTTATTGAGTTTACAATATATTTACACTATAAAAAGTTTTTGTTGCTCTGGTATTAAGTTAAAAGGTTATTTAAATAATGAGAGTTCCATTACTATTATAAAAAACTAGTTACAAAACTATCAAAATTTTTACTTTACTAACAGTATAAAAATGATTAAGGAATACTTACTGTTACTGAAACTTGCTATAAGTTTTCTCTTATTGGAGGGCCGACTTTGCTTCGTTTTCGTATAGTTGTATATTTGAGAATATTAAGAATATCTCCAAAGCTAACTTAGAGTATAGCCTTTTACAGTTTGGACAGTTGTCTTTGTTGCATAATGCTTCTTGTGTCAACAAATTTAACAGCCTTTTGGACAACCACACATCAAAAATTGTTTTTCAAACCCGTGGTCAATTAAAACTTAAACATTTTTTAACAACGTGTACAACAAATCCATTATAAAATCAGTGGGGTATTTTAAATTCCCCCTATTTATTAAGTGAGTAAATGCTTGTGTATGATTATACTGAGTTGAAATGTCCTTTTCTTGAGATACAATGGCATAGCAGTTCTCACATTTCCAACGTTTTTTAAGTGACATATGCATATGTAGCCACCAATATAAACTAGTGCCATGCCATGTTTTGTTTTACGACGTCTTCAAATTCTTCGCAAATCGAGTAGTCAGCATGGTCATCTTCTGTATAATTATTATCTAATGCCAAACAAATTTCTTTCAAGGAAAATTGCCCCTTAATGGAGGAGGTAAGTTTTATTAGACTGAGCGCTTTCAGTTTCTTTTCAGATTCCAATGTCTGAGTCAGAGTCACGTGGTATGATGAACCACTCATTTGTCTATACAGGCGGAATGAGTTTGGAATTTTCCTAGGAGAAATTCCTGAATAGACACAATAAATAACACGCTAACAAAACATTTACACGTAATTACGAAAAAATAAATCTAGTTTATGCACATTCAAGGCAGACTCTTACACATACAACAGTCAAGGAGGGAGGCCTGACAAATTTCGGCCAATCACTTAACACGGGTGACACTGCTGCTGTGACGTAGCGCAGTGTGGAAGTGGGCAGCCTTCAGGCCTGTAGTAGAGTCGGCCTTGGTTAGACCCATCGACTACAGAATAAAATATGCTGGTCATCGCCTATACCTGTACAGTATGAAAACTGAAAAGTGTGCCTAAGTCCGGCATCTTGGATATTTCTAGATAACCGAAACGGCTCGGAGATGACACTAAAGTTGTAATGCGCGTGTTTCAAATACACTGTTGTTTTGAACACTTGGATCATTCTGATTCCTTTCATTTTTTATACACTGACAGAATATTTGTGTTGGATGATAATGGTATAAACATTATTAATTATAAAAATCTTTAAAGGTATAAATAAATTACCAAAGCTAGGACTTAATATGGAACTTTAAACTGTGACATGAAAAAGTTGTTCTGTGAGGAATTTTTTTGTTTTTTGGTCAGAGACGAGGTGTAAGCGTAAAATTTCGAGCCAATAAGTTAAATTTTATAAACATATTTTTTCAATAAATTAGCTCAAGTAGTTTTGTTTTTAGAGCAGGTTAAATGTACGATTAAGTACGCGCCAGAATCTCGCTCAATTAATAAGAGCCGACCAACTTGTTATAACCGTACTATCAGAATATTTATTGTCACTAAGGTTTCGTTAGTTACTAACTTAGCTTTAGTAATAAATTTTATCTGTTTTCCCCGTTAATAAAAACAAATATTTTCACTAACCACATAAAGATTAAAGGTAAAATTATTTATAATATTGTATGATACTAACGATTTATTTTAAATCTAAACATTGTGTACCTTGAAATCAACATGGCTTAGCAAACTATATCAAATGACATTTAAGAGTATTAACTTTTTAAGAGTGAGTAAACATTTTATTCTGTGGACACTGCATCAGCCGTCGATGTTTGCGCATAAAGAAATTACGTGATTATATGCGTGTAACAAAAGAACTAAAAACAGAAGAGAATAGCATATTTATATATTTTAACAATACAAGTGTTCATGCTAATTTTTTGCAATGACAAGCCATTTTAGTGCGTTTGCAAGCCTTTTTTCAAAAATTCGCTAAGTATAATAATTATACCCCAATCCAAAAGTATTACATAACTTTTTTGTAGGAAACGGTTCAACAAAAATTTATCAACATGCCAGTATCAAATTTATTGATGTAAAATTTTCAAAATTATTAGCTCAAGAAACAAACACTTTTCAGTAACAGAAGATAAAAGTTCAACTTTAGGCCTACATAAAAAGTAGTAAAAATATTTTGTATTTTTTCAAAATATTTAAAAGTTTTGTCATTTAGTTCTAAATATAAGTGTATACAAAAATATATCAATTTCAAATTTATTATTTTTTTTAACACCAGTTTATATGTTTCTATTACAATACTACTAACAAAACTAGGCATAGTTTGAATAGTAATTTATTAATATATGTTTTGCCAAAAAAGGAAATATTATTATAACATATTGCATAGAATAAATCACAGAATTGAACTGTATACTTGAAAATTCATTATTTTATAAAAGTATTTGACTTTGTTTTTCTTGTTTCACTAAGTAAGATCAAATAAAATAAACTCTCACTTGTGAAGCCGGCGACCACATAATAAAATTGGTATTATTAATCTACCAGTTTTATTCTGTGGTCGATGGGTAAAGCTAATACATTTCCTGTCTCTGTCTTCACCGAGGAAGCGAGCAAGTGGATAACAATAATTAACAACAGTAATCTTTGGCTAAGTACACTTTAAAAACGTCTTAAAAATTTTAATTTTCGACCTATTAAAATGTATTCAAAATACGATTAAACCCTGCAAATACAGAACCAGTAATATTTAATTTGGTAGAACAGCTTGTAAACTAATTTCCCTCTATTATTATAACAGCCAAAGGCAACACAATCCACTGGAAATTTTTTTAAATAAAGAAAAACTTAAAAATGTTCATAATGTTTCGCAGAGCCAGTGCGAAGGCTGGTGGATGAACACTGAACGGCCGATGGCGCTCGGGACTAGGGTGACACAAAGCCGGCTGCCTTACTGGCAAGGTCAAACTGTGCGCCCAGCGCGGCACACTCATCGGAGCCGGTACCCAGTCTATTTATATTCTGTGGTCGCTGGGTTAGGCGCACATTTGACGTATCTGTTTGTAGTACACATTGATTACGTCCTTGGTTGATGGCAATCTTATTTCCCTTTTTCAATGTCAACATGAATTATTAAAAAATTCTATAAATAATTATTGACCGAGCGTAAGCGAGGTCTCCGTTTTAACTCGACCGTTCGCCATTTCGTCTGTGTGTCTGTGTGTCTGTATGTCTGTGTGTATGTGTGTCTGTGTGTCTGTGTGTCTGTCTCACGATTACGGCCAAACGCCTTGACCGATTTTGATGATTTTTTGCATGAATGTTCCTTATTCCTAGGCCGTGCCATGTATATATACGGTTTTTTCCATTTTTCATTTTTAACCCCTTAAATAAAATAAAAATGGCGGCTGGACCGTTTCTCTCAGTGTAAGCTTTTTTCCAAAGCCAGTTTGTGGCTTAACCGTAAGTCAAATTTAAAAACTAATAACATTTTACTAATAGCAAATTAAATTGTAAACAACATTGTATTCTTGATTTTTTTCCGTATCCCTAACGGTAAGCTCACAAAATGGCCGTAAACTTCGAATTTGTTAAAAATCGTCCAAGTTTTTGTATTTCAACCATGTTTTTATACGTTTATTCTAAACCAATTCAAAAGTGTTCCATAGCTTTTTTGTAGATAAAGGTTTAAATAATTCATATATGCCAGTAAAAAAATTATTGAAGTAAAATTAAGAAATTTATTAGCTCAAGAAACAATCACTATCAGTAACGAAAGGAAAATGTTTAACTTTAGGCCTACATAAAAAGTAGTAAAAATTATTGTAATTTTTTTCATAAATGTAAAAAAGTTTCGTAAATAGAATTGTATAGAAATATTTATCAATTTCAAATTTCTTATTTTGAAAACACCAGTTTTTATGTTCCTACTACAAGACTGCTAACAAAACTAGGCCTGTTTTGAATAGTAATTTAGGAATATATCATTTGCCCAAAAATGACATATTATTATAAGAAAGTGTAGAGGATAAATCAAAGAATTGAACTGTATACCTGTAAATTATCATTGTAAATTTCATAAAAGTATTTGACTTAGCTTTACTTGAATTACAAAATGAGATGAAACAAATGAAACCTTGCGGCGATAAAGGACATACAAAAAATGACCGTAGGACACCGTGGGAAGTGTTGGTACATGGGTTGAGATCACTATCACGACGTTTTAACATCGTTTGTTTTCATTATTTCTAATATTGGAATATGATATGGAACTTAAGTTAACTTATGATACATTGTTAAGTTTGAGTTATTTAACTAAGTATGTAAATATTTAATTGTATGTTGTCCCTCTATAACGCGATATTTTTAGCTATCTTACGTATTATTAACCAATACAAAACACAATGCCTCTAAAAGAAAATCTTTAGCAGTTAAAGCTCAAGAAAAGAAATAAAAACGGAAACTAGAAATCCCGGGAATTGTAAATAATGTTTCACTGGCTAAACCTTGTGCTTACTTCCTTACTGGCACACTATTTTTAACCTAAACTCAAAACCACATTTGTTATTTCAACGAGCGAGGACTACTGTTCACAGAACTACTAGTTTAAGTTTAGTATAACATCAATATCGATTTCAAAGTCATAATAGTTTTTGCACAGTTGGACAGATAGACGTGTACGAATGCAACAACTTAATTACAAATTAGACCGCTAGACCTCGTGCTAGCTTTGCTTACCAACCCTAGCTGTGAAGCAAATTCATATTATTGTATACTCTAATATTTTGAATTGGGTGAAGGTAGAGTTGACCTAGATCCTGACGAATGCGCAGTAAAGCCATAGTTTTGCGTGAATGACAGAAATTGTTTTATATGTTGTGACAAACATTTTAATAATGTTTACAAAGATAACTTTCTAAAGACGATATTATATTATATTCCTCTATCATCTCCTTTTACAGATTTCTATAACATTTCCTGTTTTGATAACTGAAATATATATATTTCATTTCACGGATATTTTCTTTAATCCATTAAAGTTTTAAATTTGTGATGTCCACTTAGCTTGTATTTAATACGTAAAAATTGTTTTTTAATCTCAAGATGGGAATGAACTGGACGTCAGATCTGTAAGCACACAAAATTATTCTGGAGCATCCACCTTGTTACTAAAATCAAGATTGCTCATAGGTACATTCGTACACTTACGTACATCCATTGTTTTAGTTTCTTATGATTGAATTACTAACCGAAACCAAAACCTTATTGTTAACAACACAATATAGGGTTCATTCAAAATGCTGTTACACTTTTCAGAATTTAAGTTCAATTATTAGAATAGCAGGTTCAAAACAGGTCGTTATGATATTTAGATAATTAGGTTATACTTTTACATACATAAAAAGTACTATGGCATTCAAGGAAGCACTTAAACTTAGTATCTACTATTTTGATGATGAACAAAGATTTCGAAACACTTAACGCAATATTACAAGTAAATTCCATATAAATGGCTTAAATTTGTTCTAGACTTATCTTAAAACAATGATTTTGATAAATCTCCAAATAATGAGTTTGAAATTGATATTATTCTTGTGATGTCAAGTTTATTATTACTTTCTGTAATGAGTATATATAAGTAATGATATTTTAAAGCTAGGAAAGATGTATTTCACAGATGTCAACCATTTATGAATATTCATTCGCCAGATGGATTTAAAATTCCGCATCGTTGTGTCGAGGAGGAGATTAATGCGCGCAGAACCCTTCTCTATATCCTGCGAGTTCAGCACCATCTGGTGTTTAAGCTGTACACTATTAAGTAATTAACGAAGTTGATTGGTTTTCAACGTTTTATTTTACACTTTTAAATTTCCCTGAAAGTA
Source organism: Philaenus spumarius (assembly GCA_018207615.1). Classification (NCBI taxonomy): domain Eukaryota; kingdom Metazoa; phylum Arthropoda; class Insecta; order Hemiptera; family Aphrophoridae; genus Philaenus; species Philaenus spumarius. Next base: position 80,846 of record JAGFPH010004779.1, read on the forward strand.
CAGGAAGACCAGTATTTAAAACTGTTGCTATGCTCTGTAATTTTCAAGATATTGGTGGTTTTGAAATTCAAATGTTCACCTTGCACATGTTTTTATTCTAAAAATAATTTTAATTGTTTTTCTAAAAAAACAACAAAATTCTAAACAATGCACAAGGTAAGTCGTTATGTTGAAGTAATAAAATATATTTATTATTACACTATAAACAATACGCTGCCGCCTCATAATTAATTTCGGTAAATTTTGTCGTTATTGTACTATGTGTACAAATGAAGAGTCGTTTTAATCGCTTTACACTGCAGATTTGCAGATAATGTTAAAATCAAAAGAACAACTGTATTTTGTAAACTGGTGATTAAAAAATTATGCTGTGCTATTTAATAGAACTTTTTTGTATGAACTATCGCATATTTTGGAAAAATACTGTAACGCATGATAAATACACCAATTTGAATCCCGAATTTATCATTTCCTTCATGTACGTTTGTAAACAATATCAAATGTAAAATCCTAAAAATGTCCCTTGTTATTGCTATGGGATAATTTTGGTCTAGCAACTCACCCTTAGTTTGAGAAAATCATTAAATGAACGCTTATAACATATAACAATTTGAAGCTTAAACCTTCCTAAACTCCTCAACAATGTTTATTGTGTCATTTTATTACTTTTAAAATAATATATAACGTAACTTCCTTATAAAACTATTGTGGTGAGTTTTTTGTCATTTTGTACTTACTACTAACAGCAGATTTATTTTAAGTGAAATCTCACTACGTTCTTATAATACAACTTCTACTAACTTATACATCTAATTAACTTATTTGACTTATTTTTATGTATAGTAAACATAAATTAAATATAACATTTTTGAAGTAATTATTAAACCTGTATAAGTGTGTTCCTTTCTAAACTTTGTAATTTTGTTCAAATGTGAAGAAATTACAAAATTATTAAATTTTAAATGTAATTATCTAATTTGGTTAAATGTTTAACGTGTTTAAAGAATTATATACATTTCAATGTATGAAGCATTAGCGTTAATATGAATGGCATTTATTAAAAGTAATGGTGTACCTATGACAGATACTTTGATCGCAATAAGCCTCTGGTATTTTGAGGAAACAAGTTTTTAATTACATTTGATTAATTAGCGAATTTCCCCAAGGAGAAAAATAAAATTGAAATGTTCAGAAGGATCAATATAATTTAAGTCATGAAAATTTCTATTCCGGTACTGGTCTGTTAACGGTTTCGCACCGCATATAAAAGTTCAGTTGTTTTTATATTGTGTGGCGTTTTTTCATATATTAAATACTAAACAACAAAATAAATGAAATACAACTCGTATTCTGTTATAATAAAAAGAAAGTAAGTGTAGGGAAGCTTATATTTTCACGATTTAACTCAACAAGTTTCTTAGGATTGTTTACGAAGGCTTTTTATTGTATTTATTCTTTAGTCTGATTGTATGTCTGATTGAAATTTAACAATATTAAATATTTATTACTTTTCCAAAGCTAAGAAGTATGTATATACTAGCTGTCATGTCCATTTTGAGTCACGTTAAAAATAATTAAATATCGCGAAAAATTTCTAGGAAACCACTTATATGTGAGAATGAAACGTATAATAGTTAAATAAACTAAACTAAATATGTAAACTTTGCCTTAGTACTCTGTGGCGCATGATATTCCTTAAACCTTATTTTTATATATTTTCGAACACCAAACGGCATTTATACATATTTAATTTATAGGATAAATTTCAACATTTTACATAATTCAATAACATTTCTACATTACGATATATAATCCAACAGTTTTTTAGACAGTGCTTGTAACACAATAAAAGATTCACTTGAAACAGATTTCTTTTTAGTTCCAATTATTACACAAACAACTCAATTACAAGTACAGGTTATACTACATATATCTTCCACTTACTGTTTTGGTTTATCTTGGACATTTTAGCGAGCATAAGCCATAAAGGCACCACACTTGTGGATTTCAACACACCCAGCTCAATTTTGAAAAATACGTGCACTTCCAACTTCTTTCGATGAAAATATACTTAGAATATAATTTAAGAGGGACTAGGGTTTGTTTTGTTTGTAAACAATGTATGACAGCAAACACATTCACAAAAACTAATTAACTAAACAGAATGACCGGAATGTAAATCATGAATGGTAACTAACAATGTTGCCAGATCTAACAAAAATAATTACGAAAGCTTACTGACAGTGTTGCCATATCTACTAACATAAATCGCAATTGACAGTATCGCCAGATCTGTCTACATCAGTTAAAGCTAACTGACAGTGGGTCAGATAATATATGAATATCAATGAAGACAACTAATTTACAATGTTGCCAGATCTATAAATATTTTACGCAAAAGATAACTTACAACGTTGTTCAATTTAAAAAAATATATTATTAAAGCTGACAGTATTGTCAGATTTATCAACATTAATCACAAAACTCACTGGTGGTGTTTCTAGTTCTATATAATTCACTGATACATACACTACAACTTAACAGGTCTTGCCTTCGGTTTCACGTGTTAATTTCATATTCTATAAATAAACCTATATTATTCTCATTTAAATTATAATGTTTTTACATTCATTATACTGTTTTACAAATAATTACACTCGTGTCAGTTTCGCGTGTCGATTTTATGAAGCTTACTTACTGTTAAATCATATTCTACGATAAAAAATACATTATGGAAAAAAGCTCATATTATCAGGATGACAATGCTTAGTGTATAGTAAGATTTCATCAAAATAAGACAAGTTACTATTGAGCTAAGCCATAATAAACATAATATACACTAACTTTTCCTCTTTGAAACATGTGTTTAGAATATTTTGGATGTTTGTGGGTTTGAGTCTATATTTATTTGGCTTAAAAAGTCTACAAAATTCACAAGCGTAAAAACATAACGGCGTTCCTTCATAAATTAACAACCAGATTTGTATCAATATTAAAATCTTGCAGCGTAATAACTCAAGGAATATTTCAAGAAAGGCTAAGCCATCTATGAGCAAAATATCTCCTTTTTTATCACTTTAGACGGAAATATGTTCGGTCTTAGAAAGTTATGCTGGTAATAAAAAACACACAAGAAATATTTTATGTCTAGAGTGAAAATGATTTTCCAGATTCTCATAACGCTAGCGTTTCATGAGTTTTAAAGGAAGTTAAGATTGTTAATGAATAATAGAGGCTACACTACCAATGCCGGATCTATAACAATGGTTACCTATAATGATTATTGTTTTTAGATCCGGCAACACCATCAGTTACCTTTCGTTATTAATGTTGATAGATTTGGCAACAATTTCAATTAGCTTTCAAAATTATAGTTAATTATATCTGGCAACACTATCTGTTAGCTTCCGACATTGCTGCTTATATATGTGGCAATTCTGTCAGTTAACTTCCATGTTTATTGTTCATAGATCTGGAAATACTGTCAGTTAGTGTTCATGATTAGTCTTTGAGAGATGCGACATTCCTACAGTTTTTATAATTAATCTTAATAGATCTGGCATTCCTACAGTTTTCATAATTAATATTGATAGTCTGGTATTCCTGCAGTTTTTATTATTAATCTAATAGATCTGGCGTTCCTGGTGTTTTCGTGAATATTCTTCATAGATCTGGCATTCAATGCAGTGTTTAAGATTAATCGTAATAGATTTGGCTTCCTGCAGTTTTTATGAATAGATTTGGCATTCCTACAGTTCTCATGGTTAATCTTGATATATTTGGCATTCATGCAGTGTTTATGATTAATCTTAATAGATTTGGCATTCATGCAGTTTTTATGGTTATCGTAATAGATCTAGCATTCCTGCCGTTGTCATGGTTAATCTTGATAAATCTTACAACCATGTCAGTTAGCTTTCACGGTTTTTATTTATTTATATCTAACAAAATACAGATATCAAGTATAAAGTATAGCAACTTATTATCGTGACAAATTCAGTTCGTATTCCATATGGAAGTACATAAAGTTTGTATACTGTATTTGTTTCACTTAGAGTTATAAGCGCAGGAGTCGTTGCAGCAGTACAGTAGTGCCAAACTTCACGCAACTTTGTTAGTGACTATAGCTTTTACTGAACGTTTATACAAAGTTCTATCAAGTTAAAAACATATTTGATGAGAACGATGGTGTAACAAAATCTAACGACTTTTGAAAACTGGTTATTAATTAATTATTAAAAGACTATCTTCTTGCATAAGTAAATATTTGCTTACTTTTAAAACAGGATTTTTTAAATTTATATTGATTACATGATTAAGTATTCAAAAATGTTATTAATTTATTATTGAACTATGAACAAAATTACGTGTATATTTGCTTGTACTTTTGTAATTTGTGCCTGCTTTTTGTCGTTCGCTTGTAATAAAAAAAAATAGGATATATTTCCTTAACAAATTTGCAAAACCATTTTTAGTCATAATCCCTCCCTGTATGTTTTTTAAACCTGAACCAAAGAACTAATAAAATAAAATTCGTTTAAACAAAAAACATACTACCATTGAAATATTCGCAAGCCGTTTAATTAAAATATTAATAAAATTCTTTCTGAATTCATATTCAGAGTAAATTATTAACTAATTTAAATGAAATAAGTTTTCTTTGACGAGAGACTTGAACGCTCCGCTTGAATAACAATATAGAACGAAGTTTGTTTCATCAATTAGATTCATAAAAGAAAGTAACAAAAAATTGTCCGTCCCTTACACTGTCTTTGTTGGAGAAATAACTTGCTGTAGCGAACTGAGGCACAAAGTTTCAAATTAATACTCCGTAAAGTAACTTCTATAGAGACAAGTTACTTCTCTAGCTGTCGTACCTGGCTGCACTCGTGTTACAAATTAGACACTCTTTCCGAATCAAAACTAATATACACTTTTAAGCATGCATCTACTATTTTAGTGGCACTATATACATAAACCTTCTAAGCTATACCGATTAAAAGTTACTTCGAAAAAGTAATTACCTTTCTACAGTCAATAATAAACTATTTTAAAATTTAGTGACTAGGAACACGTTTCGCTGTCACAGGGAGCAGCATCAGGCCAGCCAATAACACCAATAATACACTATTGTTTATATATATCACAATTAACATAAAACTCGTTTCATCTTAGTTACTTCCTATTGGAAGAATTTAAAATTTACAAACCTCGAAAGAACCAGAATCCAACATTCTAAATAACACATTAAATTTCACCTTCAACTGCATGTATGATTAAATAATAAAACAACACATTAGAGTGCAAAGTACAAATAAAATAAGGCATATTTGAATCAATAGTATTCTAGTACACTACTTCAAAAGAAAATGTAGTCAAAGTACTTGGAAAAAAATAATTTGTATATTTTACGAATATGGTTTTCGTACGAAAGTTTATGTTATATGTAAATAATAGTGTATTAGTGTTATTAGATTTACAGCCACCCTGTTGATATCTTTGAAAACGTCGACCTTTCGGAAATACAATAATGCTGAATTGTGATGGTAATATTCTGTATAATTTTGTATAATGTCTTTTAGTTGTTTTATTAACTGTGAATATACAAATATTATGAGTAGATAGATGATGTTTATATTTGAAAAGACGGGTAGTAATAATTGGATCATTAGTTTATCGTATTTATTAACTAAAACATACAAATTCTATGTTCAGGTATATTATATTTATATTTAAATTTTGTATGTATTTACACAAATATAATTATATATTTATTTTTAAAAATTATACACAAATATATGTATTTATTAAAAATATAATATGTGCACCTTTACAAATTGGAAACTAATAGTCGGGAAAATACGGGTAGTAATATTATTACATCATTAATTTATCGCGTTTATTAACTGAAATATACAAATGTTATGTTTAGGTTAGATTGCGTTTATATTTGTTTGCAATTTGTATATTGATTTTATATAAATATATATATTCCTTAAAAATGTGATGTGTGCAACTTTACAAATTGGAAACTAATAGTCGGGAAAACACGGATAGTAATATTATTACATCATTAGTTTATCGCGTTTATTAACTAAAACATACAAATGTTATGTTTAGGTTAGATTGCGTTTATATTTGTTTGCAATTTGTATATTGATTTTATATAAATATATATATTCCTTAAAAATGTGATGTGTGCAACTTTACAAATTGGAAACTAATAGTCGGGAAAACACGGGTAGTAATATTATTACATCATTAGTTTATCGCGTTTATTAACTGAAACGTACAAATGTTATGTTTAGGTTAGATTGCGTTTATATTTGTTTGCAATTTGTATATTGATTTTATATAAATATATATATTCCTTAAAAATGTGATGTGTGCAACTGTACAAATTGGAAACTAATAGTCGGGAAAACACGGGTAGTAATATTATTGCATCATTAGTTTATCGCGTTTATTAACTGAAACATACAAATGTTATGTTTAAGTTAGATTGCGTTTATATTTGTTTGCAATTTGTATATTGATATATATATAAATATATATATTCCTTAAAAATGTGATGTGTGCAACTTTACAAATTGGAAACTAATAGCCGGGAAAACACGGGTAGTAATATTATTACATCATTAGTTTATCACGTTTATTAACTGAAACATACAAATGTTATGTTTAGGTTAGATTGTGTTTATATTTGTTTGCAATTTGTATATTGGTATATATAAATATATATATTCCTTAAAAATGTGATGTGTGCAACTTTACAAATTGGAAACTAATAGTCGGGAAAACACGGTTAGTAATATTATTACATCATTAGTTTATCGCGTTTATTAACTGAAACATACAAATGTTATGTTTAGGTTAGATTGCGTTTATATTTGTTTGCAATTTGTATATTGATATATATAAATATATATATTCCTTAAAAATGTGATGTGTGCAACTTTACAAATTGGAAACTAATAGCCGGGAAAACA
>JAGFPH010004779.1:96801-111723 GCA_018207615.1 Philaenus spumarius
TAGATAATGTAAGACAGAGATAGAAATAGATTCGCACCATCCCCAATAATTCGAATTACGGGATGAGTTGTAATTTCACTATTATTATTTTAATAATCAATAATTAACATTTCAAACAAATGTTAATACTGTATTACCAGCTAAAGGAAACAGCTGGTGTATACCACAATATGTTAATAATATCTAACACCAGATGTTTGACTTGTAAGCCTTTTTCGTTTATTTTTTATTGTGTTTGTTTTTACCTAACTTAAAAAAAAAACGTTAGCTGTGAAAAATAATTACCTGATTCTAAATTTGCCTAGTTGGATTCTGTGGTAATAAATAAATGTAAATGCTTTCAATGTATTTTGATTCAGTATAGACCTAACCTAAAATTATGTTAAGTTTTTCAACAAAATCAGACGTTTTATTTATATTATTTTACGGCAGATGTTTGATTTGGATTGTATTACAGTAAGTTTTTTCGTATATTTTCGTTTGTGTTGCTTTTATTTTGTGACTTTAACCTGAAAAAGCTGAAGAATAATAAACTCCTTAAATTTTCTAAGTTGCTATGGTAATGCATGTAAATGCATTCAACAAACATGCGTTGATAAGCTTTTGATCCGAAACAGCAGTTTTATCTGGGAGTGCACCCTCGTATTTTCATCATTTTTATGCTTTAAAATAAAAATTTGATAAATTTATTTATATATATTAATATATAATATATTTATTTTATACTATGGGGCTTATCAACCCCCAAGTCATCGGCCCCGTTCAACTTTATTTTTTCAACTTGAATTCGACTTCATAATTGACTTCATGAATTTTTGCGCCTGGAAGTTATGCAATGGTCACCGCTACGCAATACACGTATTTAATCTATAATATATACTGTATAATTATGAGAAGAAGAAGTAGAAACACTTTTTTATATAATAGAGACATTTATTTTTCTTCTTACTGACTCAACAGGGTCTTCTTTCCCAGCTAATTTTTCCAAGCCCGTTCCCTTGGCAGTGGTTACAATAATATTGTAATCTGACTTTGGCTCCGGATTGTGTTAATCCAAAACAAAATAAATAACCAATATCGATTAATCTTTAACAAAAGTAAAAAAAACTTTTGAAATACAATCTTTAATTTTAATTTTAAACTATAAACACCTCTTTGCCGCCGCCATCAAGTTTAGGATGTTTGCAAGAACGTGTAGACACAGGCGTAGTTATTTGAACGTAATTAAATTAGCGCAGTTCATCCATTTTAATCAAACTTAAGCTAAACTTAATTCCACAAGAAAATCAATTATGTTGTCTTGGAAGCGTGATTAAACGTTAATTCAGTTTGTAAGTTTACACTTAAAGTTGTTCGAGTACGTTACAGTGATGTAAACATAGGTCCACCGCTGCATGTATTATGTTCTACTTGAGACTCTCGCACGTTAGACGTGAAATTTCTTAGGTTCTAGAAACAGTTCGTTTTATACATTACTCTCTTTACATTTGATGTATTATATGATCTTTGAGATTAGAAATCGTTTAAAATGTATGTATTTTTACAATCATTTTTGTTTCATTCATTCTTGACAGCTAAGAAACAAATTACACTTACAAAAATAAAACTATGTTTTAAACTCTCACTAACTATCTTGTACCAATGAATACAGATTGCTTGTACTCTTGGCCTGAATTATTCCTATTTTATTATATAAGTTTGAACTTCTAACAATCTATTAAATATAGAAATACCAAAGATGAAACATTTAGTGAATTTAAAATTACTGTTTGATGAATATTTGGAATTAAAGTCATCGATTTAAGTAGGACGATGATTAAAATGCATGATCTTTTGTTTTGTTTTCAAAATGTATTTCAGGTCTTTGAGTAAAATATTTAGTTATTAGCTCTGTACATTTACCATGTAAAAAATCCCTAACGGTAGGCCTATCTACCGACAACAGATATTGTCTGTTGGCCTATGTAATTTGTTTTGAAGGAGAAACTAAACAACTGCATTTAGCTATTTATTGATACAGTAAGTAAAACACATAGGACTACTGTATTGTATACACAGTATGAACATTTAAATACAATGTGTAACAAAACAAGCACTACTGAAACTATAATAGTTTTAAACGTTTGATTTTTATACAAAAGAGAGGTGTAGTGCAAAATTCACTTTTTCAAACTTTTTAGGAAACGGAAAACAATTATTTTTTTAAATATAAACAAGATTTCAGTACCATTATTTGTTTAAGGTACATTTGTGGCTATAAAAATCATTTGAATGCAGCCCCAAACTCCTTGTAGATGAGATGAAGTTAGAAATTAAGTTCAAAATGTGTAAAATGTGAGTTTTGCAACGAAATTAACGTTTATTTTATATTTTTTGTTTATTCTTACTAAAACATTTCATTTAAAAAAAAAACAACAGAAATGAAGAAAAATGAGTCTGAGGTTAATTATTTTTAACCACACTAAAGTCAAAGTTAATTCTGCAAAGTTAAGGGGATTCCCTACTGAAAATGTGAGTTTTGCAACGAAATTACCATTTAAATTATATTTTTTGTTTATTCTTACTAAAATATTTAATTTAAAAAAACAACAAAAATGAAGAAAAATGAGTCTGAGGTTAATTATTATTAAACACACTTAAGTCAAAGTTAATTCTGCAAAGTTAAGGTAATTCCCTACTGAAAATGTGAGTTTTGCAACGAAATTACCATTTAATTTATATTTTTTGTTTATTCTTATTAAAACATTTCACTTAAAAAAACAACAGAAATGAAGAAAAATGAGTCTGAGGTTAATTATTTTTAAACACACTAAGTCAAAGTTAATTCTGCAAAGTTAAGGGGATTCCCTACTGAAAATGTGAGTTTTGCAACGAAATTACCATTTAATTTATATTTTTTGTTTATTCTTACTAAAACATTTCATTAAAAAAAAAAACAACAGAAATGAAGAAAAATGAGTCTGAGGTTAATTACACACTAAAGTCAAAGTTAATTCTGCAAAGTTAAGGGGATTCCCTACTGAAAATGTGAGTTTTGCAACGAAATTACCATTTAATTTATATTTTTTGTTTATTGTTACTAAAACATTTAATTTAAAAAAAACAACAGAAATGAAGAAAAATGAGTCTGAGGTTAATTATTTTTAAACACACTAAAGTCAAAGTTAATTCTGCAAAGTTAAGGGGATTCCCTACTAAAAATGTGAGTTTTGCAACGAAATTACCATTTAATTTATATTTTTTGTTTATTGTTACTAAAACATTTAATTTAAAAAAAACAACAGAAATGAAGAAAAATGAGTCTGAGGTTAATTATTATTAAACACACTAAAGTCAAAGATAATTCTGCAAAGTTAAGGGGATTCCCTACTGAAAATTGAGGTTTTCTATGATAGACCTTTTTTAGTTATGAACCATTTTATTACATTAGAACCTAAAAATTTGTTTACACTTCAGTTAAAAGGTTATAAGAGATTTTGTGTAAAAATATCAATATTGAAAAGTTGCGTGAAATCGCGTTTAAAGATTCCATTAGTTATTATTTAGCAGCCATAGATGGGAATAATTTGCACAACCAGTATTTGTAGTCAAGACATGTTTTACTTACATATTGGAGGCATTGAAAACCTGATAATAAACATGTTGTCCTACTTTGCAATTACTTAAAAAAATTTAAAAAACTTTTTAGTCCAAATAGCAAACATAAAGAAGTTAAACTCGACCAAAAGTAGGTGTGCACATTGCTTTGAAAAATTTTTCACACTGATATAAAGAACTTTTGTGGCATATGTTAGAAATTATAGAATCAGGAAAAAATAATTTTTTTTAAATGGCAATTTTTCAGTAGGGAATCCCCTTAATTCTGCAACATTTATTATTTACAGTTAGAGAAAACCCTTTATTATTAATAAAGTAACATTATTAAACAGTAATGGTGGGTGTTTCTTCATTGGGTAAAATCCGACGAATTAACAATGTGTAGCACAAGCAGACAAAACATCAGCAACTGGGATGCTAACATCCCATTAGGCTTTGCAAGCGCCACGAACAACAGGATTGGTTGAATTGGAACATGTGAGTTTGCTCAAAACAGTTGTTGGATAATTTAACTTCTACATCAAAACGCAATTTCCAATATTAATTTAGAGACTCAAAATGTTACTTTTTGTTTTTTTGACAGAAATAGAATTATAGGTCGATGCGCCTTCACAAGATGATCCCGGTGATATGCATAACTTAATTTCGAAAAAGTGAATTATATGACTTTTGCATCTACACCCCTCAAATATACAAAGTACAAGGAAGCTAAAAGCACAAAATATTAACACACTTCAAGTTAATTTATTTACATATTATTTACTAATTAATATGAAAAAATAATGCATAAATAAAAATAAAAATAGATAAGAAAACAATAATATTATAAGTTTTCCAGATATTGTAATCAATTCAATTTACAAAAGTTTACATACATTTAAACTAAGTAAACAACAAATATTTTCCTAAAAGATTATAATAGAATATATGCCATAATAAGCAGTATTGAAATTGTAATTGTTTTAAATGTTTTATTTTTAAAAAAATAAACAAAATAGAAGGAAGCTAACGCACATGTGTTCATACATACTACTTAATATATAATATACTCTTTATTAAGTTTTAGGCAACCCTCGTGGCGTTGTTGAAGATCTTCGAACAGGTTGGATGTTTCTCTGAAGTAACGCAATACTGGCTCCAGGTGTTCCCGCGTCTTGCGGGAACCTCTGTGAACCAAAAGGCAGAATTCCCGCAAGACAAAACCTCTATCTCTATATGTCACGTACCTGGTTTAGAAAACAGCATGCGCGTTATCATTTTCAAAATACGTACCCAGAAGGCCTCTCCTTAATTCAATTGTACCATTATATTAAGCGCTCACTATGTTGTGTCTTCTTCATGTTGTGCCACATATTCAAAAAGTACGTGTAACGCCAAATTACTTACTGTATCTATTTTGGCTATATCCAGACACGATATAACCAAATATCCTATTTAACTCCCAGATATACACCTACTGTACTATGACAAAGGTAGTAAACAAATTAGCAATTCAAATTGTACATTCAAAGGAATATTTTGTATATTAAAGTTTGCTTTAAACAATTAAAACATAATTATACAAAGGTTCAATATTTATATTTGAATTAATAAATACTTACATATGTAAGAAATTATCTAAGAGGCAAATTTGGAAAAGCAAAATAAAAATAAATAAATAGTTTAATAAATAGGAAACTGTAATTAAATTTGAAAAAAATATCTATAATTTCCAGGGGTTAGTTCTTTGGGAACTGTAGTATTAAATATTACAGATGTTGGAAACCTTCATCTTGTTATTTATTCCAGATTTAAGATGCAGCGTGCTCGACGAAGTTCGGGATACATTTTAATAAAAATTTAACCATTCCTATAAAGCGAGCATTGCTTTGGTGTGTCTATTTTCACGCCTCTAGCTGAAAATAAGTGACCAAGAAAACTGATCTCTTCTACGGCGAAACGAACCTTTCCGGGGTTAACCGTTAGTTTCGCCCGTCGCAACCAAGAGAGGACTTTGCGGAGATTTTTAACACGCTCTTCCCAAATTTCTGAATGAATGACTAAGTCATGAAAGTAATTCAAAACGAATTTAAATTTGATATCAGAGAAAACTTGGTCTAGAAGTTAGAAGTTGGGCACCAGTATAGAGTCCAAATGAGACGCGTGTAAAATTATAGAGAATCCAAGAGGTACACAAACTGGTAAGGTGCTTTGACCTTTGTGTTAGTGGAATTTCATGGTAAGCAGAATTAAGATCAAACACAGTGAAATACTTGGCTCCCACAAACCAATTGAAACACTGATGCAAATTTGGAAGGAGTACGGCTTCGACTACAATATGCTGATTAAGCTTACTTTAACCATTCGGGGTTTCTTCTCCGGATGCTGAACTAGAAAAGCTGGAGATGAATAAATTTTAATGCTTTTTCCACTACACCTTTTTCTACTAAGTCTTTGATGTGTTCCCTTAGAAATTCCATTTTCAGAGCGGCGAATTTATAAGATTGAATCCTTAAAGGGATGTTCTCTTTTAGTTCTATATTATATTGGATAAGGTCGGTTAGGAATAAATCTTTGGTGAGTTCGCCAGGAAAATCGTTTATCAACTCAGAAATCACGGTTTGATTTTCCTTAGGTGGATGACATAAAGGATTTTGTAAGACTTGAGTAGTAGAGGGTAAGCGCAGTGTAGAAGGAAAATTTGTTTGAAAATTTACTAAGTTAAACGGTTTAGCCTAGTTAAAACTGAAATTAAATGTGCCTTTAGAAATATTCGGTACAAGTTGACTTTTAAGAAAAAATACGCAAAGAAAGCAAAATAAATAAATATAGTTTATTAAATAGTAAACTGTAATTAAATAAAAAACACATATCTAATTTCCAGGGGTTAATTCTTTGGGAACTGTACTAATAAATATTGCAAGCTTCGCCACACCAATTATGTAAAAAAAGAAATAATTTAAATTGGGTAAACGCTTCTTCGGGTTATACTTAAAACTAATACCATGGTATTTACATAGACTAAATTGAAATTGTTTACTAATATTATGCAGTATAAATAGTTTAGTTAAGAAAATTCTACTTTTGGATGACATGACGTAACTAATTTAGACTAGGATATATGATTTGAAGTGTTAAATTATGTTTTTATTGGAGTTGGTACGTAGCTTGAACCAGAACCATCTGTCGAATAAAGAATACAACTTAATTATCAGATATTTTAGATTTAAAGCATGTGAAATTGACATGGTGTACATTTTGTTAATATAGATTTGCAATTTTAATAATATTACGATACAACCAATGTTTATAAAATATCAAAATGACATTGAAATTCACAAGACATGATTTTGATTGTACAAGTTGCCATTTGTACTTGACTTGTCCGTGCAGCTTCCAAAGACAAACCTTGCCAGTCCTAACAATGTTCAAACAACATGCAAGCTATTTCACTTTAGTTTGGTACATTTGAATACTGAAGTGCTTATTTTCTATTAGGTGATTATGATTTTAGACCGTTCTAATAACATAATTAGTCAAAATTGAAAACAGTTTATTTAAGCTAAGTTTCAATAATCAACTAAAGGTTTTATACTGCATTAATAATTAAAATGTGGTTTTGTAAAAGGAATAATTAAACTTAAAAGCCAATTAATACATTACAAAATATTGTATATGGTACAAATAACTGGTAGCATATATTTAATTAGTATTAAATATTTTAACTTTCCTGGAGTGTTGAGTGAATAGGCAGAAAACGACATGGCATGAAGTCACATTACTTTGACAACTTTAACTTTAACTTAACTGGCTCTAATCACGGATGGTTTCACTATTTGATTTACGCAAAGCGACTGACTCGTTACACATCGAACATTTTTATTATCAGAATAGTTTTAGAAGAACTTGCATCGTAGAGCGGTTTCAATCAGAAATTTCTGTCCAAGAAGTCAATAGTATTGTCCTGTCTTACGTTTGTCAAGTGATTGTCGAGACGTGTACAAACGCATGCGTCAGTATCACAGTCTAAAGGAACGACAATTAATTGTTAGATGGATATAGTAGTTGCTTATAATTTAATCCATTGAAATAAAAATAATGTTTACACATTTTAAAACTAGACACTTAACTGAGTACAAAAACTCAAACCGTAACAGACGCTGACAAATATTATAGACATTAAACACACTATACGAGAGAAAGGAAACACATACAATGCGGGTTAGCCATTTTGGTTAAATTTGGACTAAACTAAAGAAATTATGAACTTCATTGGCACCAAAAAGACTAATCGATAAAAAATATGTACAGCGGTAGAAATAAAACGTGCAAAATTTAGATTTATCTTAATTAACATCCGATCATTTTCATTAGCACTTAAACCACTCAAACGACATTGAACGAAATTTAACATAATATGCGACATAAATAACGTTACCAAATTTATTGAAGCGCAATATAACACGTTAGTAACGCGCATGATTGCACGAATACTTATCCACGCAGCATTTGCATTCATGAGGTTATATTTTTAATTCTACTGTATAAAGGAACACCAGTCAAACGATAAACATTATTATTATTATTATATGAATATTTCCGTTTCTTTTACACTTTCTATTTTTAAACGTATTATTTTCGAATATGTATAAAAGTAACGCACCTTATAATTTACTTTGTGGTTGATTATTTAGAGAATGTTTATATTTGATTGTATTATAAAACTAACCAAACCAGACTTACAAATCCAACAATACTAACAGCTGGATAAGGAGGCAATTTGGTCAATGTTTAAAATGAATGCTTATTTTATAAAACCTATTAATTCTCCACGCACTTTTTTAATAATTATTCAACATAGTTTTGAGTATGTTTTATTAAAAATTAAATATAAATTAGTTATATTCTACAACTAAACAATAAGACAGGAACATGTGTTAAAACTATTCATGCGATGAAGGCTTATAAACTCTAGTTTCTCAAAGAGGTAAATAAAACAGTGCTTGTTTCAGCATTACGAAGTAAAATATAGTTTACAAGAAGAAAGCTTGCATCTGCTTCTTTTCTCAGAGCATGTAATGCTGAAATATGTTCTTTAATATACCTCAAATAACAAGGTGGTGCATAGTAATAAAAGCGGAAAACAAACTTGTACATTGTATTTTCATGTTGTTGCGTGCATTACAACATAATAAAACATGTTATTGTCTGTTATTTATCAAAATTTTTGTTTTTACAAATACCATTATTTTGAAAAAAAAATAAACATGAAAATTGATTCAAAAAGTGTAGGAACTAACTAATCTATTAAACATTATTTAGGGACATAAAATAAGTGCTTACCTAAAAAATTTAAATTGTATTTTTATTAAAGTATAATTTTAACTATAATTTTGTTTTTTTGACAACATTACTATAAAAGATATTTTAGATAGAATAAAACTTGAACACAGTCTCTAACACCTAATACGATTAGTAACCTATTAATACTCACACTAGTTTTCAGTGTACACGTTTTATTTTACCAAGTATATCTTTTCACAATTCAAGCACAATATTTATTTACCAAATCATATTACTCTGTTTTTTAAGTTTCTAATCCTGCATTGTTCATATTTTTACAAATGTTTGGTAGGAGATTTGCCATTATTTGTATATCAAGAAAATAATATATTATGACATTTCGAGAATATAAATCAACTCTCATTATCAAGTGAAAACTAAAGCTGAAACATAAATAAACTAAATAGAACTCATAAACCTAGAGGACTAGTAAGTAAATATTGAGCTTGACTTGTGAGAAGATATACTTGATTGAACAAAACTTGAAGAATCTCACACAACTAATAAGTTTACTAACCCAAAAGCTTTCAACTAAAAGTCGCCATATTCGGTGATGCACTAGCTAATGTAATCTAACTATATAATGATCTTTGTAAACTAGATTTTCAAACTAATTATTAAACTACGTTAATAAAAGTATTAGTTGTGCGATTCTGTGTTCAAGTATTATTCTATCAACTAGATGACTAGGCCTATGTGTGTCACCTAATCTAAAACAATACAAATACAAATAAAAAGCAAAACCAGAAGTATATAATAACTGAGATGTAAAAAAACTTAATTACTTAATACAAACTGAAATGAGAAAAAAAATTCACCAGGCACATACAAATAATGACCGATGAACAAGATATCAAGGCGCCTTTTCAGCAAAATTACAGAACTGTTATTCTAAATTAGTTTAGAAATTTGAGTTTTATTTTATTTTTTATTTCAATTTCATATTTAATTGAAGGTAACCAACCTCAGAGGCCACATTTATAAAGTAGTTAATCTGATCTGGATTTTCATTAATTTCTCTATAATATACAAAATGCCTGTCATTCAAGCAAAGAAGTTTAGCCCATTGCACATGCATCTTGATCCAAGCAATCGCTACCCCCCCCCCCCCCCCAACATACCCCGATCGAAGTGCCTCTGTTCTAATCAATCGTCATTTACGTGAATATATAAGAGTAGGTTATACAATAATCTGTTTCCATTTGTTTTTAGGGGGAGACCCAAGATGTATAGAATCTACTTATCTTGGGAAAGACCTCCTTTGGGCGAAGGCCTCTTCCCCCTAATTCGTGCAATTATTTTAAACTCTTCTCCTCCGAAACTGCTTGACCGATTTGGATACGATTTTTAAGGCACAATCTACATTGTTTATAGTGCGCACCACTTCAATTTTCAAATTTATATCTTTTTTCTACAAAATTATTATTTATTAAATCCTTCTTGCGCTGTATTCGATACAGCTCTCTTAGATGTTCGCTATCCCCCCCCCCCCTCATGTACACCATTTTATCAATCATAATTATCTACGTCTTAAAAATCTGAAAAACTGCTCTTTTTTATATTTTATTCAGATATATATTGCTCAAAAAAGAAGATCAGCCATAAGTCGTAAGACCTATAATGCAGAGATACTATAGAAATTTGATGACAATTTCCCTCCGGTAAATGATGGACTGTGTGACTTCGCCTTTTTATGCTCTAGGCATCCGTAGTTTTATTTATTGTGACATTAAATATATTACTATATTTTATAACTAAACATTAATTTTAGTTCTTAATTCCATCAAGATGGTAAGATATAAACTTCAGTTCAAGCAATTTTGAGTTTTCAATTACATCCGATATATCAGATCAATTTAAAAGAATATTTTGTTCTTCTAAAATGTATAATTAAATTATCAAGAACCCTCGGAAAAAAAATACAAAGAAACTTCTAATAACGGGAGCTCTTTTACTTGCGTTACTTCGTTAATTAATTTATTTGAGCAAACAATCATCGCTCTTCTTTTTTTAAATTTGTTTAGTGTCAGCTAAGCATTTTATTACTTTTATCGCAAAAGTTTGTAATGAATTAAAATTCAACCGTTTCTGAATTACAATGGCATGTTCACTCATTCAAACTTACTCTAAATTACAATAACAAAAATATATTACTTTACAAAGCTAATTAATTTACAAGGCACCTTTTACAAAAATTTTTACAAAATATCTAGATACAATATGCTAGATTAATATGAATCACACAACGCATAGATTAAAAGTGAAATAGATAAAACAACAATAATTTCATAACTGTAACAGATATGTTGCTAGCATCAATAAATTGACAACTGTTAACATAAACTAAACCTAAGTAAACAACTCATATTTTCCCAATCAATTATAATACATGACTTCTGTTTTGCAAAAATCTTCAATTTGTATTTTGAACAATTACATAAACATATGTCAGCCGTACATCTCGACTAGGTCAAGGGAAAGAATAATTATTTCTAGTTTTTTTATAGAGGCAGGACCGGATTTCCCAATAGGCCCGGTAGGCCCAGGCCTATGGGCGCAAGCTGCCAGGGGACGCACGGCCGAGAGAAAAAAATATTTAAACAAATATCTAGAAATAAAAATAAATGGAAAAATCATTCTGATTTTGAAGTTCATTGGAACATATAATTTTGTTGGTAAAGTTAAACTATTTTTACTTTATATCACAGTTTTTGTGTCACGTTATCAAAATACTTCATGTAAGCTGTGTTTCTAAGATTAAACCTATTTTATAATGTATAGTAGTGTTTTTTATTTATTTGTCCAAATGACTCAATTGAACAAAACCTAAATTATTAACATAGCAATGGCCATGCTTTGTTGCCTGAATGCTCTGCGGGTTGGATCGTTTTGTTTCAATCCCACAAACGTGAGCTCACTATTTAATACATAAAATTACTAAAAGTGTTTTAAGACGGCATTTTGTTAAGCCCAGAACCAAGTAAATTACTCAAAAAACATGCAATGATAAAATTGCATCGTAAAGTGGTATTTAAGTAATTATTATATAAGCCTGATATAATTTTTTAATAAAGGTGTTTGGGGAAGTAACTTTAACCAGACTAGAGGGCGGAAAAAATGATTGGGCCTATGGGCGCCAAAAAGCTAAATCCGGCCCTGTATAGAGGATTATATTATTTATTCCTAAAGGTAAAATGCCTTTATTGCTCCGCCCTCTACTCGCTTCTGTCACTAATCTCGCGGTGAAACAGATTATAGTATAGTCTGATAGTTCCATAGAAATTATAATTGATTAGGACAGAAGCACTTGGATCGGGTTAGAGTGGCAGAGGTGGGTGGTGAACTAGATTCTAAATCACGCTCTAGAGTTTATGCGAAAAGGAAAGAATTTTCGTATATAATAGAGAGAATTGTGGATTGTTAACGAATCTGTATTATTATGTTTTTTTTTCTTTCTCGCTTTTAAAGAGTATCCTTTTCTCCAGAATCACCTATACCTTGTTAGTGAAGCATGTCTGTATGCAAAGATCTGAGTAAAGCTGGATGAATGAAGATTCAGGCTCCGTTTTGGTTTTACTTAATACATGCAATAAATTGTACAGACCGACAAATAAGCTACAAGAAATAAAGTATGCATCACCTAGTAAAGTAGGACACATACCATTTCCTTCGCAATGTATACGTACCACCTGAGCCGAGCTTCTAAGCAATATTTTACGCAATCAAGCTACAATGTACATTTAAGTCTTTATTTTCTTCTAAAAACAAAACTGGTTTTAATATTTAAATTTAGTTTACTACACTATTGTTTATATAATATTGCTGGTACGATACCTGAGCTGTGCTTCTAAGCAATATTTTACTCAATCAAACTACAATGCACATTTATGTCTTTATTTTCTTCTGATAGAAAACTGGTTTTAATATTTAAATTTAGTTTCCTACACTATTGTTTATATAATATTGCTGGTACGATACCTGAGCTGTGCTTCTAAGCAACATTTTACTCAATCAAACTACAATGTACATTTATGTCTTTATTTTCTTCTGAAAGAAAACTGGTTTCAATATTTAAATTTAGTTTACTACACTATTGTTTATATGATATTGCTAGTACGATACCTGAGCTGTGCTTCTAAACAATATTTTACTCAATCAAACTACAATGTACATTTATGTCTTTATTTTCTTCTAAAAGAAAACTGGTTTTAATATTTAAATTTAGTTTACTACACTATTGTTTATATAATAGTACTAGTACGATACCTGAGCTTTGCTTCTAAGCAATATTTGACTCAATCAAGCTACAATATACATTTATGTCTCTATTTTCTTCTAAAAACAAATCTGGTTTCAATATTTAAATTTAGTTTACTACACTATTGTTTATATAATAGTACTAGTACGATACCTGAGCTGTCCTTCTAAGCAATATTTTACTCAATCAAACTACAATGTACATTTATGTCTTTATTTTCTTCTAAAAACAAAACTGGTTTCAATATTTAAATTTAGTTTACTACACTATTGTTTATATAATAGTACTAGTACGATACCTGAGCTGTGCTTCTAAGCAATATTTTACTCAATCAAACTACAATGTACATTTATGTCTTTATTTTCTTCTGAAAGAAAACTGGTTTCAATATTTAAATTTAGTTTACTACACTATTGTTTATATGATATTGCTAGTACGATACCTGAGCTGTGCTTCTAAACAATATTTTACTCAATCAAACTACAATGTACATTTATGTCTTTATTTTCTTCTGAAAGAAAACTGGTTTTAATATTTAAATTTAATTTACTACACTATTGTTTATATAATATTGCTAGTACGATACCAGAGCTAAGCTTCTAAGCAATACTTTACTCAATCAAGCTACAATATACATTTATTTCTTCATTTTATTCTGAAAGAAAACGGGTTTTAATATTTAAATTTAATTTACTACACTATTGTTTGTTGTACTGCTAGTACAATCCCGTGAACATTAATGTGTATATTAATTTAATACACATGAGAAACTTCAAAATATCAGGTTTAGTGTGTTTTATAACAAATGTAGTCTACATGACTTGTTTTGAGATTAGAAAATGTATATTTGTTTACTGTTTTTGTTTAACAATTCTTCAGAAGAAACTACTTGGGCCTACCAACTATATCTAACTGGATATTTATTATGCTTTAGGGATGCCAGCATGGTAAATGTACAGTTGTACAGAGCCCACTGTTAAACATTTTACACAAAGATTAAATTTTGGAAAACAAAAGATAGCACATTGTAATCATAGGACTACTTAAATTAAAGGTTTTAACTCTTTATATTTAAATATAGTCAGGTAAAAAATAAATAATACAACTTACACAAAATTTTACAAAAACAACAATATAAAATTATTACTGCTGTTTCGCCATTAAGCTTCATCAGACAACTGAAAACTAAAATGTACAGAAACAAGTTAAAGACCAACATATACATCCATTAATATAAGTGTAGCCAAGTCGGATTGCTATTAATGTATAAAATATTAATTAAGTACTTTCCTTAGCAATCCCTTAAGTAGTTCTGATTAAGTTACAGCTGTTTCTCGCTATTTTGCAGGCATCATTAGAACTAGAATAAACAAAAAACACTTCTCATAATAACGCCGATTAACAACATAAACTATGATAACATTCAATACTTAAATAAAATCAGCTTTATTTATTCAGCTTCTATTTAATGACAATCAGCTTTTATTTAATGATAATCAGCTTTTATTTAAGTGTTGAATGTTATCATAGTTAATGTTGTTAACCGTTGTAGTTTAACCGGTGTAGTGAGAAGTGTTTTTTGTTTATTCGAGTTCTGATGATGAATGAAAAATAAGGTGAAACAGCTGTAAACTAATCAATACTACTTAAGTGATTGCTAAGGCAAGTACCTAATTAATATTTTATACTACATACATAAGCCAGCAACCGCAATACCAAAAATACCAAAAATGAAGAAAATCCAT
>JAGFPH010004780.1:13720-53659 GCA_018207615.1 Philaenus spumarius
AATTTTTTGTAACTTTTTTCATAAATGTAAAAAGTTTTTTAATTTAGTTCTAAATAGAACTGTATAAAAATATGTATCAATTTCAAATTTCATATTTTGAAAACATTAGTTTTTATGTTTCTACTACAAGACTGCTAACAAAACTAGGCCTATTTTGTATAGTAATTAAGGAATACTATATCCTTTGCCCCAAAATTACATATTATTATAAGAAAGTGAAGAGAATAAATCAAAGAATTTAACTGTATACTTGTAAACTATTATTTTATAAAAGTATTTGACTTAGCTTTACTTGAAATATAAAATGAGATGAAACAAATAAAACCTCGCGGCGATAAAGGACATACAAAAAATGACCGTTGGACAGCGTGGGAAGTGTTGGTACATGGGTTGAGATCACTATCACGACGCTTTTAACATCGTTTGTTTTCATTATTTCTAATATTGGAATAAGATATCGGACTGTAAATACATTGTTAAGATTTAGTTATTTAAGTATGTAAATATTTAATTCTACGTTTTCCCTCAATAACTCGACATTTTTAGCTACCTTAAGCATTATTAACCTAAATAAAACACAATGCCCCCTAAAAGAAAATCTTTAGCAGTTACAGTTCAAGAAAAAAAACGAGAACTATAAACCTTGGAATCGCGGGATTTGCAAAATGATATTTCACTAGTTAAGGCTTCTGCTTACTTCCTTACTGGCACACTATTTTTCCTAAGCTCAAAATCACATTTGTTATTTCAACGAGCGAAAGCGACTGTTCACAGAACTACTAGTAATATTAGTATAAATATGTGTTTGTATTACTTTGACTTTACTCAGTGTCAGTTTGGTATAAGTTTGTTAATTGCTTATATAGATTTATCAATGCTTAGTTCCAGCACATAGTTTATGCCCGAAGTTTTAAATCTTAGAGATCAGCTAACGATAGTATTCAGAGACGAATACTTATTTATTTAGACGATACCTCGCGATACGTTGAAGCCGACAAGGACAGCTCTGTGTAAAACCAAAGCAGCCTTTCTGCAGGCTATAAACGGATTTGTCTAGGACGCTACCCTCGTCACTCATCGTCCTGTCAGAAGCCATACGTGACTACTTTACTCACAGGAGTACTCCGTAATACGTGGATAAACTGAGGAATTGACCTCCGGGCTACAGATGACCTGAGGGGAGTCAAGAAATTTATAAAGCTCGCTTTTATTTAGTACAGAGATAATACTTGCTTCCAATAAAGTGCATTTAATTTTTATGTATCAAAGTTTTTTATGTGCAGAAATTTGTCCTAAATCGGTTTAACTTTAAAAATGTATTTCGAAACAATTGGAACATTTTAATAAATTAATTCTATATAATGTACTAGCTGACCCGTACGGCGTTGCCCGTGGTGGTTGGTATTTTCAGTCTTTTTAACGTAATTGTATTCTTTTTAAGTGTTCAGTCAGTGAGTGGTATTTGGCTTTTATATATCTTAAATAATTTGCCCAATAATTGGTGTTTTAGTTCATTGTAGGCCTAACCTAAAATTATATTCAGTTTTTGATCCAAATCAGTTGTTGATCAAAATCAGATGTTTTAAGCTTTTCATACGAACAGCTGTTTTTTGTGCCCCTGATAAAATCAAAAGAAATCTTTCTTCTTCTTCCTTAAGATTGACCTTCCATAAGATTAACATTGAAACTTTGAGGGCCACTGGGGCGTAGCCCTAATGTCCTAGGACTTTGGTAAATGGCCTAAAACCTTCCCAGGGTTAACCTGTGTTACTATGCAAAATTTCAAAGCAATCGGATGGACGGTTTGGTAACGCATAAAGGACAAACATACAAACAGACAAACGTACAAAGAGACGGACATACATTGAATTTTATATTATATAGATAGGAACAGCTACAGCTGTTTAGACTATTTTAAATCTATCAGCTGACTGCGTGTATCCACAACAATGAACATATTTGGTAATAAACATTGGCATTTGTTATTAAGTTGCATTGTAAAGTGTCTTATGTACCATGCCGTTTTCAACTGAGCAAAAAGTGAAATGTTGTTCCTTGGCTATTGCCTTTGAAAATGATTATGAAGCAATAAGGTGTTTTAGGGAAAGGTACCCAGGTGTAGTTCCACCGTCAAGGAAATCTATTCGTAAGTGGAAGACTATCCTACTAAAAACGGGGTCAATACAAAATAAATATCATAGATCCTCCAACATAGAAAATGAAGAAACCGTATGTGCTGCTTTCATGGAATCTCCAAATACGCCTAATTCAGTAAGAAATTTGGAATCTGCTACAGGGATACCGAAGTCATCTGTCCAAAGGTATGCCAAAAAGAACAAAATCAAACATTATAAAACTCATTTAGTTCACGGACTGCTTGAAAATGATCCTGACAGACGATTGGAATTTTGTTCGAAAATAATTGAAAAGACTGACGTAGATAGCAAATGGCACGAAGTAATCGTGTTTTCAGATGAAGCGACATTTTATCGAACAGGAACTGTAAACAGGCATAATTGTCATTACTATAACACAAAAAATCCTCATATCTTACAAGAAGAGAAATTAAAATCAACAGGTATAACAGTTTGGGCTGCTGTTACCAAGGATGGTGTTTTGTCGTATGACATATCCCGACAAACAATGACTGGAGAAAGGTACGCATCAGTTTTAAGCAATCACATAGTTCCTCATCTTTCTCAGCCTGAGATGAAAGTCGTTTTTTTCCAACAGGATGGAGCTCCTCCGCATTATGCTAATGTGGCCAAAGCAGTTTTGGACCAAAATTTTCCTAACCATTGGATAGGTCGTGGCAGCACCTTCATGGACTGGCCCCCAAGGTCTCCAGACTTGACTGTTAGTGACTTTTTTCTGTGGAGCTTTTTGAAGGAAAAGGTTTAGTGTCATAACATTGCGACAGAAGATGAACTAATGAGGTTGATCGAAGAGGAACTGTTGTTGATACCTCGAGAGTTGTTCAGCAAAGCGTATGACTGTTTTCTATTTCGTTGTCATCAGTGCATTGCGATCGATGGACATCAGTTTGAATAAGGTTTATGGATCAAATAGATTTAATTTATTTATGAGTTACTTATATCTTTAATTCCCTAACGTTGTTTAGTGCTTAGTAACATCGTTAAAATTCAATAATTATGTTGTAACACTTAAGTAAATAAAACTATTTTAACGAAAAGGTACTATTTCTTTGATATCCCGCCATTTTGTCCTAATGTGTCAGAATTAACTGATACTCAGGTGTATTTCTTTTACATATGTGTATGTTAGGACTGTTGAGTTTCAGGTTTGTAGAGTGTTCGGTGCATCTAATATATTAATTCAAAAATAGGGACCTCTTCGTGGGACACCCGGTATATTTATCAATGCTTAGTTACAGCACTTAGTTTATGCCCGAAGTTTTAAATCTCAGAGATCAGCTAACGATGGTATTCAGACGTATAATATTATTTATTTAGACGATACCTCGCGATACGTTGAAGCCGACAAGGACAGCTCTGTGTAAAACCAAAGCAGCCTTTCTGCAGACTATAAACGGATTTGTCTAGGGCGCTACCCTCGTCACTCATCGTCCTGTCAGAAGCCATACGTGACTACTTTACTCACAGGAGTACTCCGTAACACGTGGATAAACTGAGGAATTGACCTCCGGGCTACAGATGACCTGAGGGGAGTCAAGAAATGTATAAAGCACGTCCTTATTTAGTACAGAGATAATTCTTGCTTCCAATAAAGTGCATTTAATTTTTATGTATCAAAGTTTTTGATCTTCAGAAATTAGTCCTAAATCGGTTTACGTTTAAAAATGTATTTCGAAACAATTGGCAAATTTTAATAAATGTAAGTGCATTTTTTAAGCAACTCGACACATATTTCGCTTTTGTATTATATAAAGACTTTTAGGTTTTTTAGTTTAAATATAAAAATGACATGAGGTATGTTAACACATTTTATACTATAGGCCCACGTAAGTCTAATATTGTAATTCTGTTAAACAGTAAATCAAATACAGAGTGTTCATAAAGTCCCTTAACACCCCGTCCCCTTCATTATTGTTGTTACTGAAAATAAGTTAACAAAACTTTGTATTTATCTTGTGTTGCATAACAGGACAAATGGTTTGACATATCTGACCATGTATGATTTTGGGGGGGGAGGTAAGGGGAGGATAACAATTTCACATATAAATGTAGGTCATGTAATACGTCATTGAAAAACTTATTAAAAGATAAACACAATGGCGCAAACTAGAGTTTAATATCCTACTTCGTTTCAAAGTTATGGACAATCAAAATTCTGGAAAATAACGTACAATCTACTAATTCCTAATATTAACAAATTAATAACCTGCTTCGCTGGTATAAAAACAATATAATTTTCCAGAACTTTGATTGTCCATTACTTTGAAACGATGTAGGATATTAAGCTCTAGTTTGCGCCATTCTGTTTCTCTTTTTATAAGCTTTTCAATTGTTCATTACATGACCTACCTTTATGTTTGCAATTGTTAACCCTCCTACCCCCCTCCCTCAAGCCCCATAAAATCATAAAGGTTCAGTCAAAGAAATTTTCCTATTATGCAAAACAAGATGTATACACAGTTTTGTTAAGTTATTTTCAATAACAAAAATAACAAAGGGGATTAATGGGACTTTATGTACACTCTGTAAATACCGAACATATTTCAGTACTCACATAACTAACTTAAAATTAATTTAAAACATCAAAGTTTAATTACGACCAACACAGTATTACTTGAAGTAAATGAAGTTAATTGAATCCTTAAAATGTTCTTCATATGTATAAATTATCTGTGTATCTGTATGTAGCATCGTTGCTCTCAAACGGTTGAACGGGTTTAGATTTAGTTTGTTTAGGTTTGAAAAGTGACTTAAAATCTGTTCAACCGTTTGAAGATCTATTATTAGCTCTAATCTATTTTTGTTTTGTGCCGGGGATTTTATTTTTTTTAATATTATATATTTTTTTTTTTATAGTAATTTTTATTTTCTGATTTTTTAATAATAAATACGAATATCAATCGAAAGCATTAATAACATTTACCTACTTTTAACAATGATAAATTTTACTCTCAAATATTAATAATTCAAACTTACTAGAACACTTACTACGTATAATATTATATCCTTAAGGAAAGCATATACAAGGGATTAGCTTGATAGTTGACCGAGCAAAGCGAGGTTTCCGATTTAACTCGACCGTTCGGCATTTCGTCTGTGTGTCTCACGATTACGGCCAAACGCCTTGACCGATTTTGATGATTTTTTGCATGAATGTTCCTTATTCGAAGGCCGAGCCATTTATATACATAGGGTTTTATCCATTTCTCATTTTTAACAACTTAAATAGAATAAAAATGGTGCCAGGACCGTTTCTCTCAGTGTAAGCTTTTTTCCAAAGCCAGTTTGTGGTTTAACCGTAAGTCGAATTTAAAAACTGATAACATTTAGCGGGTAGCAAATTTGATTTTAAAGAAAATTGAATTCTTGATTTTTTCCGTATCTCTAACGGTAAGCTCACAAAACGGCCGTAAACTTTAAATTTCTTTAAAATGTTCAGTGTTTATGTTCCTAACTACAAGACTGCTAACAAAACTAGGCCGGTTTTGAATAGTAATTTAGGATTATATCATTTGCCCAAAAATTACATATTATTGTAAGAAAGTGTGGAGGATAAATCAAAGAATTGAACTGTATATTTTTAAATTATTATATTATACAAGTATTTGACTTAGCTTTGCTTGAATTACAAAATTAGATGAAAAAATGAAACCTCGCGGCGATAAAGGATATACAAAAAATTACCGTTGGACAGCGTGGGAAGTGTTGGTACATGGGTTGAGATCACTATCACGACGCTTTTAACATCGTTTGTTTTCATTTTTTCTAATATTGGAATATGATATGGAACTGTAAATACATTGTTAAGTTTTAGTTATTTAAGTATGTGAATATTTAACTCTATGTTTTCCCTCGATAACACGATATTTGTAACTACCTTACGCATTATTAACCTAAATAAAACGCAATGCCCCCTAAAAGAAAATCTTTAGCAGTTAAAGCTCAAGAAAAGAAAAAAATGAGAACTAGAAACTCCGGAATCGCGGGAATTGCAAAATAATGTTTAACTGGCTAAACCTTCTGCTTACTTCTTTACTCTCACACTATTTTTAACCTAAGCTCAAAACCACATTTGTTATTCCAACGAGCGAGGCCTACTGTTCACAGAACTACTATTAATGTGTTCCGCTATTGTGTCATAATCTATTGTTTGACTTGTGCATAGCTTTTACATAAATATTTTCTCACGATGCTAAAGATAATTAATATGGTAAATACAAAAGTACTTTAAAAAATACTCAAGTATTCCTAGAATTATATCTAACAAGAGGTTGAAGTTTGTAAATAGTTGTCTAATCCTTAAACGTCCTTAATAGCCCAGTTAAATAAGAACTGGAGGTGGAAATAAATGTAGGAAAGCTGGAAATCGTTTTGATCGCTTTATTTGACATCAAATTGAAGTATCCTAGGTTTGCACCACCCCCCGCTGCGAGCTTCAAAGGAGGGGTCCAAAAAACCCCAATATTTTCGGCCTTTTTTCGGTTTTTTGCTTTTAACTCCTAAAGTAAGCATCTTACAGAAAATTTTATTATTTTATAAATTAAACAGCATTAAATTCTGCGTTGATTGGTTACCCACAATGTTTAATTTGACCGAGAAATATTGTCAAAACCGATGGTCAAAAAATGATGATTTTTACCCACTTTGCTTAAAAAGTTACTATTATGACTTTTAGACGTCTGTACCGTGGAATCGGCTGTTCTAAATGAAAAGACCTACTGAATGAAAGTTGTAGGATATTTAATTCTGCGTTCAGCAAGTACCTAACATTTAAAATTCGATCAAGTCTACAAATAGAAAATTGAATTTTTCGATCTGCAGTTATACGCGTAGCTGTCAGCAAAAAGGCACCTTCCAGTCACAAATCTACTCCACACTAATTATGTTTATAAATTGGTATTTTTAATTAAAAACTCGTCAGTAACATTTATAATAATAACTTTTAATAAAATTTAAGAAAAATCTTTTTAAAATTAATGATACATTTATTTACATTATTGTGAATTAGATATCAAAACAAGAATGTTAAATATTTTAGATTTTTGGGCACTTTTTGTTATGTATAGACATAATCCACTGTATTTGCTAAAACGAATAAGAATTATATACAATATACAATTAAGTCAAAAATAAAGTTATTAATACAGTTTTTGGCATTTAGAAGTGGAAGGCCCGTAAACAGATTCATCAAGCATTGGTTCTTCTGTGGTATACTCACCACCAACCTCTAATTCTTTTTCTGCAATGTGTTCCTCTGTAACAAAGAAATAAAGTCGAGTTTGACTTTAAATTTCAAATATGACTTTGAATTTTATTATGAATTTTGAGTTTGAATCAGAATTTTAAATTTGATTTTTAGTCAGAGTAAATATTATAGGGAACTTGAATCAGTGTATGAACGTTGAAATACGTGTATCTGTAAACGTCTAAGTACAGTCAATGAACATTTTTAACTAAAAAACATAACAATACAAGCAATGTTATGAAGACAGAGTGTAAATGTAATAGGTACCTGATTCATACAAATCCTCCACGAGCAGTTCCAAGCCATGTTCACTGATAAGGGTTGATGCTTCATCATCGGGAGCATTTGAGCAGGACTGCCCTTTGCACTTGTAGCATATGTATAGGAGCATTTCAACCCTACTTTCCGGCAGCTGCATCCTCCTCGGCACCCCATTGCACACTTGCATGACACACTTTGCAGAACCGCTGCTGGAGCTGGTTCTTTTCCGTAATATTTTTTAACATAATCAACATATCTCGTTAGGATGTGTGAAAACCTTTCTTTACTCTGCCATACCACTCGGTGCAGAAGAAATCCACCATCAATGACATACACAGGGTCGTCCAAGCAGTGTAATTCCTCATCTTCACTGGTGAAAGGGTCAAATAAGTCATAAAAAACATATTTACGTGTTTTTCGCATTCCTATGTCATCAAAAATTGAAAGTGGGTAAGGTGCCAGCTCAAATTCAAAGTATTTCTTGAGATCTTCGTCAGACTTCTTGAAAAATGAAATGCGCCTGAAAATAGTATCAGAGCTGACCGGTATATCCTCGTCATGAATCCTGACTTTGGAAGTAGCACACTTAAGGGGTGACACTCGTTTCTTCCTTTGAAACTTCACATCCTAGAAATTGCTGCCTATTATATTTTCCATACATTGAATTCCAATCTCATAGGCTTGATGACAATTTATCTTTTCGTCCCCTACTACTCCAGTGCTGATTGACATGATGCTTTCTCCAACTGGAAAAGGATTATGTGCTGAAAACCAGCCTAAAAACTTCATGACAACTGTTTCATCTTGTCGAATTCTAGAAAATCTGGCATTAACGTGTTGCTCTGTTGTGGAGAAGGTTACTCCCCAAAATTGTTCTATTTGCAGAGACACTTCCATTATTGCAGGCTTTATACACGATGGCTTTATACACACGACATATACAACACAGCCACGCACGTCTGTGCAGATTTGACACTGACTGTCCTTTTTTTACTATTTGACTGAGACTGAAGTTGGTGGGAGGCAGGCTTTCCTGCGTATGCGAGCCCGCTCGCCATTCTAAATGCGTTGTACTATAGGAGTTAACGGGACCCCTTCTTAACTACTTACCCTTCTCATTTACCACAGAAGAACCAATGTCGGTCGACTCTATATTTTTTATGAACCTTCCACTTCAAAACCTTTATTAACGACTTTATTTTTGACTTAATTGTATATAAATATCATTTCTTATTATTATTTGCAAATACAAAATGCAATAATACATATCAAAAAATTTCCAAATTTATACATTCCTGTTTCGATATTTCATTGACAATATATTTAAATGTATCATTAATTTTAAATAGTTTTTTCTTAAATTTTATTAAAAGTTATTATTATAAATGTTACTGATGAGTTTTTAATTAAGAATACCAATTTCTAAACATAATTAGTGTGGAGTAGATTTGTACTCTACCTAGATTTGTGGAAGGTACCTTTTTGCTAACTGCTACGCGTATAACTGCAGATCGAAAAATTTAATTTTCTATTTGCAGACTTGATCGAATTTCAAATGTTAGGTACTTGCTGAACGCAGAATTAAATTTCCTACAACTTTCATTCAGTACGTCTTTTCATTTAGAACAGCCGATTCCACGGTACAGACGTTTAAAAGTCTTAATAGTAACTTTTTAAGCAAAGTTGGTAAAAATCATCATTTTATGACCATTGATTTTGACAATATTTCTCGGTCAAATTAAACTTTGTGGGTAACCAGTCAACGCAAAGTTTAATGCTCTTTCATTTATAAAAGAGTAAAATTTTCTGTAAGATGCTTACTTTAGGAGTTAAAAGCAAAAAACTGAAAAAAGGCCGAAAATGTTGGGGTTTTTTCTACCCCTCCTTTGAAGCTCGCAGCAGGGGGTGGTGCAAACTTAGGATACTTCAATTAGATGTCAAATAAAGCGATCAAAACTATTTCCAGCTTTCCAACATTTATTTCCAAAAATGGCTCCAAAATGGTCTTATTTAACTTGCCTATAAAGTGAACCGACAAAAATTCAACCACAAATTGCAAATGTGTTAGGAGAAATTCGCACGCCCGTCATTCTAAAATTCCATTGCGGATATTTGTACAATGGTCCTTAACAAAACATTCTTACATTGGTAAGCTTCTGTATATTTAGGCTACAGTTAAGCAAATAATACTTAAATTTCGGAACTTATTTGTTTATGCTTGACGTATGCATTAAGGCAAAGTAGCCTACTAGACACCTAACCAACCATTAGGATCATGTTTTTTTTTTATTGCAATATGGGGGCTTTTATTTCTGGAACGAATTAAAACATAAAATAATTAAGTTCATGGTAGATAATCACAGTAAATAATAGATTTAACAATTGAATTCGTCCTTTCCCCCAACATTCTCTTGACCTCCTTCCACGAGATTAGATTAAATTCTACTTGCAAACGATTTAATGCCAATTAGTCTAGTAGTAGCAGTGAAATACAATTACGTTTAATTAAACTTATAAACCACAAGGTTTAGACATTTAGCATAATGTCTAAGAATCGTGTTTAAATTCAACCGTATTTCTTGAGTTAGTTTCGAAAACATATAATTTTCTAATCGTATATACGTTTACTAGGTCAATTATACATAATCACAAAATAAAAGCTAAATACAAACACAAAACCACTGTTTAAGAGAGCTTAAATTTGTTTGGTTACAGAAAATCGTATGCCTAACCTAGATTGACCCAGTGGCGGATACATATTGGTCATGACCCCTCCCCAAAATTTTTTTTGAGGTCTGATTTATATGTTTGATTTAACCGTACAAGCGCCAGACAACACTATAGTTGTATAACCATCTCAGCTCGCCAAGCAAGTGGTAGACAGCACTATTGTATCGTCTGATTGTATGGAATATTTCACCAACTAAAAATCATCCAATCTCAATAAAAAAAAAAAACCATTGCAAAGAAAATGTTTTAAACGTTAATTTTTGGGTTTAAAAATTCGTTCTAAAACGTGTATTTACATACGTAATCTTCGTTTTACTTTCTCACTGTACTATAGTATAAAGAAAGTACACTTTTATCACTTTTTTGTAAAGTGATTGCAAAAAAATTGATGTTCAGATTTTTGAGGAAATATCCGTTTTGGGACCCTTTGAGTCCAAAAAAGTGGTTTTTACAAAATGTCTGTATGAATGTCTGTATGTATACAAAGCTAGAGAGAAAACTATTCTATCGATTTCAAAAAAAATTTCACCAGGCATGTCAATTAGGCCTGTGTACATTTGCACGAAAAAAGTTTTACAATTTTTTGAAAAACAACCACATTTAAAAAAAAAATCAGTTATTATTTGCTAAACGAGAATTTTTAGAAATATGTGGTTTTTGCATATGGTAGGGTACATTAAGGACTAAAACCGGAGACAACCCGGATTGTCGCTGTTTTTTGTCATAACATATACGGTATCCCGAAAAGTGGTTTCGGGACGCTCAAAAGTCCCGGAGTTCAGCTTTTAATAGATTTTAAGAAAATGTTTATTTTTTCACTTTTTTTAGACGAAATACGACACGATATAATGAAACATCGGTAAAAATTTACTTTAACTTGTCAATAGATTTCTAAGGGAATTTGATATAACATGAAAGAACACACCTAACTGATAGTAGAAACAACAAAAATTTTCCCGGCAAATAATATTTGTAGGAGTTATGAAAGAAATAAAACTTGAAATTGTATAGGTTAAGTTTCGACTTTTCCGCGATATTTGACGTAATTATAACAAAATAAATCACTTCACATACACCAAACATGTAAGAAAAAAATAAAGTAAACAATATTAACCCCAAAAGTATCCACAAAGCAAAAAATTTTGAAAATAATGTAACAAAATGTATTTTACCAAAACAAACACACCGAACAATAGAAAGTACACTATAACTGGGTATTTAAAATGGAAATTTATCAACGTTGCCAAATTGAACAATAGGTTATTGTACTGAATAAGATGTGTATAAATCAAGGACACTAGATAGTAAAGGTTGCCTCATTCCAGAAATTTCCAAAAAGTGGAGGTTCCAATAAATTATATATTATTATTTAAACGACTATGAGGCAACCTTTAATATCTAGTAACCTTGCGTATAGATATGTATTAGAAACCTGTGTACTACTAAACAGCTGACCGCAACATTTGAATCTCATTGGTATGATTATAATATATAAAAAATTATAGTCTAATATTTCGTCGTATTATCACTTTATATAATTAGAATAAAAAAAAAAAAACTAGAGGACTTACCTAAACTGTTTAGTCACAGTATTTTGCCGATAACAGTATGATTATAATATTTATATAATTATAATATTTCGTCGTATTATCACATTATTTATAATTCGAATGAGTTGCCTAAACTGTTCGTTTCAAAACAACAAGAACAATCCGGCAACGCTGGTAGATCGGTGAGAAAAACATGTCGGCACTTTACAATGTAATTCTCCATAAGGAACTTTTTATTTGAAAGTTTTTAATGTTGTACGTGTTGAAGATGGTTAAATATTGGTTTCCCGGCATCAGTGAAGTGTATAAATACTATATTTATTAAGAAAAAAGTTCAGGTTTGTCTGTTTATAGTAGTTTTGATTGACAAGTTAAAGTAAACAAATACCGAAACATCTGACGAAATTTCAAAATTTTGTTTGAATACTATTGAAATGATTGATCTCGATAAACAAATAAATGTGTGGAATTTTTTGTAGACAATGCGAACACCAACTTTGGTGGTTTAAAAGTTTAAAATCCGGTACATCTACAAAATCGACTGTCCAGAATTTTATAATCGCAAACAGCAAAAACATGATCAAGAAGGCTGGAAGCAGTGAAAAATATACCTTTCTCCAAGAACAATCAACCTCTTCTACAAACTCTCAGTAATATTTAAAACTTGTGTTATGTTAATTAAATTTTATAAAAAATTCCATGGTTATATAGCTTATAATAACCATAAAAACTAATAATTTAAAAAGTATAATATATTTTTTAAATAATATAAATTAAATATTAATGAAACAGATATCGAAGTAAGTCATAGTATATTTTGTGTTTCTCGTTTTTATCAATAGGCTATAATCAGGCAAACAAAATGTATTAACGAAACATAAATTTCTTTAAATATACAAATATTTTAAATTTTAAAAACTGTAATCATTGGAGACCTGGTGTTTGATACCTGGCTGGTTAATCCGCGGTTTTGTCCGTAAATGATCTGGTCACCATAGCTTAACCTCAAAACTCCCAACACAAAATATGTATTATATAGCCTACATTT
Organism: Philaenus spumarius; assembly: GCA_018207615.1. Classification (NCBI taxonomy): domain Eukaryota; kingdom Metazoa; phylum Arthropoda; class Insecta; order Hemiptera; family Aphrophoridae; genus Philaenus; species Philaenus spumarius. The sequence continues at coordinate 26,711 of JAGFPH010004780.1, forward strand.
ACCGTAAATTATGACCACATTTAAACTTCTCTAAATAACTTTCACTGTTTAAATACTAACTTATAAACTAAAAACACAAATTCGTTTCACGCTGTACATAGAATATAGTTTAAATTGAGCATTTTGTTTTCACAAATATTAGGATTACAGTTTCAACGATCAGCGACTCAATTAATTGACTTAGGCTACTAAGCTCGTGTTTTATTTCAATACAAATTAAAATTATTTATATGGTTATTTAAAAAGAGGATTGTGTACCCTTTTAAAACGTTCAAAATAACGAAAGAAATATACAGTATTGTAACATCCAACCACGTTATACGTAAACACAAAGTACAAGCTAAACACAAACACAAAATCACTGTTTATAAAAGCTTACCTTTCTTTGGTTACAGCGAAATGTAGGCCTAACCTCAAAACTCCCGACACTAATGTACACATTTTCCGTTAAATTTGAACAAATTAAACTTGACTAAATACATTTTACTGTTTAAATATTAACTTATAAAGTGAAAACTCAAACTCGATTCACTTTGTACTTACGGTGTTGTTTAAATTTAGTATTTACGTTTCACAAAAACACAGTCGCGACGATCACCAACGCAATTACTAAGCTAAAGCACAGCTGTTTCCCCGATAAGCATTGTTGAGGGTGAGTCATCAGATAAACTTGTTTGTCTCGCTGTAATTCGATGTAAGGGACGGTTGTAGGCGAACAGCTGATAATTAGGTGCAACGTTTTGAATAGCTTTATATTATTAGCCTATACAGTATAAATAAACGGTACCAGAAACTGGCACATACTTTGTCGCAAACATATTTAAATTAGTGATTCACTGTGACTTCATAATTGTATTAGGAGAGAGGATACATTAAAGTATAAGAGTACCGTAACTAATAAATATTAATATTATTATTAGCCAGAGAGAAAACTATTCGATTGATTTAAAAAAAAAATGTGTACCAAACATGTCAATTAGGCCTGTATAAATGCACGAAAAAAAGGTTTTGAAAAACAATCCCCTCTTTTCTCTAAAAATGAGAATTTTTAGAAAGATGCTGTTTTTTGCATAAGGTAGGGTACATTAACTGCTTCAAATAAGCCTAATTATATGAAAATCGTTAAAGATTTATAACTTATTTTTTTCGGTTTTGACAAAAAGGTGGTTGTTTACAAATTTTTCAAAACCTTTTTTCGCGCATCTATACAGGCTTAACTTACATGTTTGGTGCAAATTTGTTCGAAATCGATGAAATCGTTTTCTCTCTAGCTTTGTATACAACTATTATCATTCATTCAATTGTTTTGACGGTTACACCGTTCGATATGGGGAATCAAAAGGGCTCTAAAAAGAGTGTCTTGAAATTTTTTGATAAAATGCAATGAAATTTGAAAAACAGCCACCATTTTGAAATGCATGATTGAATTTAAACGGCTATTTTTCTTAAGATCGATGATTGTTAGGTTAAACTTCTTGCCAAGTTTGAACTCAATCAGTCAAACCGTCCTCTAGATATGATTTATTTTGTACAAAAAACAAAATGGCCGATATCTGGAAAACGAAGAGTTCTCAGGCCTATGTTTATATGGACTTTGTTTCTTATGTTTAGCTATAGAATGAGCTGCAGACCCATTTGCGTATAGCTCAGAATCACCCAGTATAAACAAATGAAATGAACTACTTAGCAACAGATGTAGACAAAATGAATTCAACCAATCGTAAGACAAAAGAACAATATTTTAAATAAATAAACTTAACATAATAATATAGGTAATTTGATAATATCTACGGCTTTTTCTTAAAGTATTAATTAAAACTAATTGCCCTTTGTGTATAATATCTGCCCAAAGTTCGCCGAAGAAATGTTAATCGTTTCATCTAGTTTTTATATGCAGTATTAATTAAGCTCAAGTTGTTTTCCTCTTTAAAATTGTATCACTCGTACGATCTCATACAAATCAGCAATAATTCATCACTTCTGGAAAATATGTGACTAAGGTTTCAGCAGAACAACTACACTAGCCAAATCGAACCAGCTGTTTTAAATACTAATTCAATAACGATATCATTAGTTACTTTGACTAATGTCTTCATTATGCATAATGACTAGCACAATAACATAATCGGTGATTAACCGCTGTGGCTAAAACATAAAAACAACCTTGTGGAACAATGAGTTAAGTTTACGCCTACTATCAGATGTGTTACCGTGTTTAATTTGATGTTTGTGGAAATAGGTTTCAGTTTAAATAGAGAAAATACACAGATGGGAAGTTTGGGACTAAATACAGAAGCTAAATAATAGTATAAGCATTGTATTTGGATAACCTAATAGAACTCCGATCCAATGCATTATTTCAATCCACTGGAAATTTGACGATAGTGGCGCGATCTATGGGGGAAACGACGAAAGCGGTGTGTAGCACCTATGTCTTGAATTATTTCTCCCTAGCGCTATCCCGCGGCGCGATCATGCAATATTTTCCCGACAACCTTTTCTTCGCCACACTGCCGCCGTATGCATGCATGATCTATTTTATTATTCATGATCTATGGTATAAACTAAGTAGACCCCTACTTTTCATTTACAGTTCAAAATATTCTGTTTCCCTTGGGCCTCTTTTATGTTGGTTGAGTAGTAAAAGGATAATCCTATCAACCGAAATTGAATTTCAGACATATCTCTTTATATTGCTAACATAAAGGTATATTTTCAATAAAATAGAATGGATACTAAAACTGTATAACTCCTCGTCCTGAGTAAATGCCGAGAAGATACAGGATTTGTTGACAATCGGCTCATCTTTAAGTAATAAATATTGTGTATTAAATACTTCACATTCGTACTTATTGTGTCTACGATACATTGAGGTGGCATATTAATTAGAACTAAATAATAACAAAAAAACTGTAAAATAAAAAATAATTTAAACATTTTTTCATGAAATATGTTTGTAAACGTATCCGTTTTATCTATATATATATAAAATCGAAATACCACTCACTCACTCACTGACTCACTCATCACGATTTCTCAAAAACTACCGAAAGGATTGAATTGAAATTTGGTATGTAGCTTCCTCTAGGGCCATAGGTGCTCACTAAGAAAGGATATCAAAAATTAGAAATTTTAGGGGGTTTGGGGATCAAAGTTATTAAAAAACTATTTCTTCAAAACTACCAAACGGATTGGAATTACATTTGGTATGTAGCTTCCTCTAGGGCCATAGGTGCTCACTAAGAAAGGATTTAAACAAATTCGAAATTTTAGGGGGTTTGGGGGATCAAAGTTATTAAATCACGATTTCTTCAAAACTACCGAACGGATTGGAATGAAATTTGGTTTGTAGCTTCCTCTAGGGCCATAAGTGTTCACTAAAAAAGGGTTTAAAAAATTGGAAATTTTAGGGTGATTTGGGGGGTAAAAATTACTAAATCATAATTTCTCCAAAATTACCGAACAGATTGGAACGAATTTGGTATGTAGCTTCCTCTAGGGCCATAGGTGCTCACTAAGAAAGGGTACGAAAAATTTCGAAATTTTAGGAGGGGTTTGGGGGAATCAAAATTACTAAAATCATAATTTCAGATCTTTTATTATTATGACAATAGTGCTTTTATTATTTAAGACATATATATAAAAAAGCCAAATACCACTCACTGACTGAACACTTAAAAAGAATACAATTACGTTAAAAAGATTGAAAATACCAACGACCACGGGCAACGCCGTACGAGTCAGCTAGTATAATATAACAGCTGATTTCACCCATCATCTGTAATACTTATCGGTAATTTTACTTCCCGGTAATGTTTACAACTTCTACCAATAATATGTCTTGTCAAATTTTTTTTTAAATATTAGTTATAGAATCAATGTAAGCTAATACGATAACAAATTTGATTTGAGGCTACAAAATATTAATACAACCTTTTATCATCAATATATTCATTTATTCAAATTTAAAGAAGAGATACGCAATCAATTAACTTCGGAAACATTCGTGCATCTTCGTAAAACATATAATCATATTCGATTATTATTACTTTCCTCATTATAATATTAATAACTTCTAAATCATTTGATCTATCAATAGGAAATAAAAAGCGACTAAACGGTAAAATGTTTATCTTTATTTATGTAATATGCAGAGTGTTCATAAAGTCCCTTTAACACCCCTTTGTTTTGCTACTAAAAATAAGTTAACAAAACTTTGTATACATCTTGAGATGCATAACAGGACACATTTTTTGACATATCTTACCCTCTATGATTTCGGGGGCTTAGGGAGGTAAGGGTAGTTAACAATTTCAAATACAAAGGTAGGTCATGTAATACACCATTGAAAAGCTTATTAAAAGAGAAACACAATGGCGCAAACTATCTTACTTTGCTTTAAAATAACGGGCAATCAAAGTCCATTAGTTTGAAAAGAAACAAGACACTAAGCTCTAGTTTGCACCATTCTGTTTCGCTTTTAATAGCTTTTCAATGGTGTATTTTAAGGGGGCACTCCACCCTAATATTGATATAAAAATGAAAAAAAATTAAAATTGATTTCACCTAGTTTTATTTGCTGTGATTTTCTGAACAATTTGATATACAATAAGTATAAATAATATGCTTATAATTAGTTTAGTTTATCTAAAAACTAAACGCTTACACATATTTCAGGCTGACAGATGTATATTCTCCAAATAACTTAGTCTTTTTCTAGGCTTTTTTCCGAAAGTTTTGTTTTCACACGTTTTCATTTACTGTGGCAGACATAACTCAAGTTGCATTTGAGATAGCCTCATTATTTTTTATTCTTATTTTGAAGAGGACATTTCATTGTCCAACCTGTAGTATGGATATACATTATTTCCTATAATAAAGACTTTAAGAAATGATTAAAAAAAATATTTTACTAAAATTTTTATAAAAAAATTAATTAACATATTTTTTACATAAATATTTTATATAATATCCATACTACAAGTTCTAGAATGGAATGCCCTTTTCAAAATAAAATGAAAAAATTTGACACAATTGTTGCGTCATGAAATTTTGTAGGCAAACCTCAGATTCGGATTCAGCATCCCAAAAAACATATAAAATGGAAAAAACCAAAACTACCCCAAAACTTTCCTGTGAAAAACACAATTTGACTGGACTAATGGTCGAAGACAGGACAGGCATTTACCAACAAAATACCAACAACATGACTCATAGATAACGGGTTTTTCAGTATCACTCGGTAATATTTAAATAAGTTAAGCGACAACTGTTATTTCCGTAACGGTACGTCGTAGAACTGTGATTCAAATGTTTTTTTATTCGTCTAAGTAAGACGAAAAAAATGATGTATCATTCGATAATGTAGGCCTAATGTATCAATTGTTTGCAAATTATAGTGTAACAGAGAATTTCTTGGAATATTAGTCGATGCCGGCAGTCCCCCGGTTGACCGCTTCTAACAAAGGCATTGTTTGTTAATAGATGATTAGGACGGTCCTTTCTACCTGAGGGGTGTGTCTCTACGTTTTGAGGCAACTATAATATACTATAAATATATTTAAGTATAATATGCGTAGGTTTTATTTGTACGGCTTTGTTTATCATGTTTTAGGGAGAGATGGGGTTTATTTTGCATCGTAAGTCTGAAGCATGTTAACATCAAAACCAGCCTTGAGCGAAGTACAGTACAAGTGTTTGCTAATTTGATACTATACAAAAGGCCCACTAAAGCAGAAGCTATTATCCTCCCTGTGCCGTGATAATTGTCTCATGATTTATTCAAATAGCTTGTAACGTCTTGATATTCAGGGAGCGAGAGCGCTTCATTTATTATTTTTTTGAAGTGTAACCTTCTATTTATAGGCGCACCTCGGCGCTATGTTTGCTGACAGTGAATCGTATTTTACCGTCACCCATTTACTCATGCAATTTATGAAAAAGTTTTGGTCTTGCCGAGATTCGAACCAGCAGGGTTCATCACCAAAGACTAGCGTTAGCCGGCTAGGCCACAAATGCATTGCTAATCTATATACAGGGTGTATCAGGAAGAAACGGAAAGAATTGCAGGACGTGTTCTACTGGTGAAAATAATGAAAAAAGTTCCTATAAACATAGGTCCGAAAACGCTTCGTTTTCCAGATATCCGCCATTTTGTTTTTTGTTCAAAATAATTCATATCTAGAGAACGGTTTGACTGATTGAGTTCAAACTTGGCATGAAGTTTAACCTGTCAATGATATATCTCAAGAAAAACAAAACGATTAAATCCAATCATGCGTTTCAAAATGGCGGCTGTTTGAAAATTACAAACCTAAATTACTCCAAAACCGTACATTTTAACGAAAAATGTAAAGACACCTTTTTTGTAGCCCTTTTGATTCCCTATCGAAGGGTGTAACTGTCAAAACAATCGGATGAAGGATAACAGTTAAGTTATGTGTACTAATTGGTTTGTTCAACTCAGCATCCTATACAAACACAGTAAATACTACAATATTGTATGGACATTTGTTGTCATTACCTTTTAACTTAGCTATTATCCTTCATCCGATTGTTTTCAAAGGTTTTCAAAATTCGAAATTTTAGGGAGTTTGGGGGGGGGGTCAATTTACTAAATCACGATTTCTCTAAAACTGCTGAACGGATTTAAATGAAATTTGGTATGTAGCTTACTCTAGGTCCGTAGGTGCTGATAAGAAAGGGTTTAACAAAATTTGAAATCTTAGGGGTGTTTGGGGGTCAAAGTTTCTAAATCACGGTTTCTGTAAAACTACTGAACGGATTGAAATGAAATTTGGCATGTAGCTTCCTCTAGGGTAGGTGCTAATAAGAAAGGGTTTCAAACAATTTGAAATCTTAGGGGGTGTTTGGGGGTCAAAGTTACTAAATTACGATTTCTCCAAAACCACTGAACGGATTGGAAATAAATTTGGTATGTAGCTTCCCCTAGGGCCATAGGTGCTCGCTAAGAAAGGGTGTAAAAAATTCGACATTTTAGGGAGGGTTTGGGGGATAAAAGTTACTAAATCACGATGTCTCCAAAACCATTGAACGGGTTGGACTGAAATTTGGTATGTGGCTTCCCCTAGGTGCTCGATAAGAAAGGGTTTAAAAAATTCGACATTTTAGGGGAGGTTTGGGGGTCAAAGTTACTAAAAAGCCCCATAAGAAATACATAGTGTAATATATTTATTGATATAAAATATTTGATGTTAATATTCATTTAACTTTGATTTGTTTATCCGCGCAAAGCCGGATCGGGCCAGCTAGTTTCGTATATTAGAGTTGGGTATATAAGTGTAAAAGATTGTCCTACGTCATAGACTTTATCTGTTTTCTTGAATGTGTTTACATTCGTTACCATAGCAACCAATTAAATAAAATGACAGATAAACAGTTGATTCAGATCTACAGCTTAGTAACAGAAAAAAATTCCATAATGTATTTTATCCGTAGGATCCTTTAGACTTCTTGTAAAGTCTGCATGTAATTTATTAGACACAGTCTTATAAAAGTATAATTATAAAACATTTGAAAGTTTAATACGTGTTGGTTACAATATAAGATAATTATGTGAAATTGTAGCCTACTATATATCTATACTAATATTATAAAGATGTAAAATCTATTTGTATGTAGAAGCTAATCTCTAAAACCGATTGAAAAAATAGTTTTACTTATAAAAAGCTACACTATACCTGAGTAACATAGGCTATAATTCATTTTGATAAAACCATTTTTTATTTTAATATTTGTAAATTTAGACGAAAAAAAATTTAGGTTGGGCATATACTAATGTATCAACACATAAACATTTATTACCATAGAAACCAATTGAATACAATAACAGGTAAAACAGCTGTTCGCTCCAATATTTCCATTAACAGCTGCTTTCAAACCTAGAAGCAATTATTTGTATTTCTATCTTTTAGGTTAGGTTTTTACTAAAGTGTAAACCTGAGCTTTGCTGGGTCTTTTATCCTTTATTATAACTGCTGCATAAAATATATGAAATATTTGATTTGAACATTTAACATTATTTACCATCTTAGCTTTGGGGTTATTACTAATCCTACACCTTTATTATAAAGAAAAACATAACTAGATCACGTGTATAGGCGTGCGGAGCACGCAAGGATTTCCCCTAGTGTACACATAAAAATTAATGTGTGTTTCTTTGTTTGACCGCCAGCTCTGACCAGAAGAATCTTATTTGATCAGTTCAAAATGAATGGTTCAATAAGCTCACTAAATTGTGTTTGTTCATTTAATCTAAGTACACTATAATGAAACACTAGCGAAGCATTGCCGGGCCCGCTAGTATGCATATATTTTATGATATAATTACGTTAAGTGCATTGTGAAAATAGTTTTATGTAAATGTAATTAAGTTTGAAAATGTCTAATGTGGATGACGAAACATCTGTGGTAATGAAAGAGTAAGGCCAACTATAGACTTCTTTAATGTTTAATAAAATAAAATAATTGAAGCATACCATTATATCTCAATAATAGGAATGAACATGTTCATTAATGATTTAACATCACCGCTTGCCTAAGATTCTGCCTTGCTCTAACTCTAACCCTTGTCGCTTATAGCGACTGTCAAGACGGAATACGTGACTACCCTGAATTATGGAATTATTCCTCACGAACGATATTACATGGAGGAATATAATCCAACAATAGTTCGCTGTTTAGATACTAGAATGCGCTTGATTAGATTACGTACTACTATAGAGTATCTGAAATAAGAGTTGCGTGATGTTGGAATGCTTGACATTTACAACTATCTTCCACATATAAAATTTGAAGTGGTAAGGGAAATTTCTTGGAAGCTGTTAAACTATCGAGAAAGATTTATGTAAACATAATTCGAAACCAAAATTTAATTTCTATGGCTTTAGGGTTTCAACCAATTATTTGCGAAATTATTCTACTCACGAAGACGTTGAATAGCTGCCCACGTGTACGAAATGTATAAGTAGAATTTGTAACTCGGCCTCGAACCGCTTCACAAGCCCTTTTTGGTTCCGCTTGCAGCGAAAAAACTCTCTTTGTGAGTTTTGCACCTGGATCTTGTGGCCTCGGACTTCTTACTGCTACACTTCGTTCTTAGCGGTTCGTAGTGGTTCAACGATAAAATCCCCCTAGTGGATTCAAACCAAGTACTTTATGGTATTTTACAGTGTGATGGATTTTGGGAGAACCAAACGAGTTATTAAGGTCGTGTGAAAAACAAAATGTGTTGAACAATCTCCTACATTCATATTTTTACATAAAACCCCAAAAAAAGGTAAATTTTAGTACGGAAAATTTCAAAAGCATGTAGGCCTATTTCCCTTCAAAAAAAGCTTTGGGTTATGTTGTGTGGAATGGGCCCTGGAGGCTCACTCTCGGATTTTCTTTTAAATTAATGGACTTCTCCAATTATGGTTTTTTAACACTGCAGGTAATTGAGCTCTTTAAGAGTTTTTAATATTTTACATAATTCTTAACATGTTCATCACATTATTAAAAAACATTGCCCATATTTTTCCCACCATTTTCTTTTCTCCTATATTTGCCGTAAACTTCAAAATTTCCCCATTTTGGGAAAAACACCAATCCGGCAACACTTGCCTGGCGGCCTGGAGCACTGCAAGTCAGTGACAGTCAGTGTTGCCACAATAAAAATGTTGGAACTAAATTTCCCAGAACATCATTTAAAAGAGACTATGTATTTATTTCTTACAGAAATATTTGGATTTGCCCAACATTTTTCGATTGGAATTTATAACTGGCTCATTGTTTGTGAATGTTGATAATTACCAATAAAAACTTTCGAAAACCGAACCCAAAATTTGAGTTTTTGAGGGTTTTTGCGTACAATTTAATTCCAACTATTTTCAAAATCTTAAATTTCTAATTTTTTTGGATTTTAAGACTGCCATAGCGACTTCCCTGCTACAATGAGATGAAACTTTAAAATGCCACCAGTAAATGGTGAGATCTACACTAATACAACCTACAGTAATTATTTTATTTAGAAACCATCGAATTCTGAGTTAAGACTTAGCTTAGAGGTTATCTTTAGCTCAATGGGATTTCAAAGAAATACCTTTCGCATGTTCAAATTTTGAATCAACAAACGCTGTTTTTAAAACGTTGTGTAAACCAAGTTCTTGGTCTTCGAGAAATTGATTTGAGACTTTATGTTGGAGTTTATTTTATTCCTTAACCCTCCAGGACACGCGTGACCACCTGTAACACCAGTACAAGCATGCGGACTGAGAGTCCGCTACCTGTTTTTTACAGTTTAAACGTTTGATTGACCTTGTAGTTGTTGTGTGAGCTACTCTTAAGTATTTTCTTTTTTTTTAGTTAATTTATTAGATAAATATATTTAAAAAAGTTTAAATGAATCACTTAAACTGTATAAACACACATTTATTAACCTAGAAAACTAAAGATTATAATATATTTAAAAAAATAAATTCCATTACATATGTCAAACAGTATGTTATAAAAAGGAACCTCCACAATGAAATACCAAGACTAAAAAATATGAATGTTCATATAGAATTATTTTTCTCTTTTAATTATGTATTTATGTTACTAGCAAAACAATGTTAGTTCCGTTAATGCATATTGTAAACAAATTAGTGTACAAAGCAAGTATTTTAAATGTATTATTGTGAATCTATATTACATCTATTTTTTATATATATATATCTTTTTTGTTTTATTATTTACAAATAAAATCAGGAATACACACTTCTTTTTCAATTAACATTTTATTTTGAAACTTTCCTACCTTAGAAACGAAACGACATTCTTTACTATGTATATTCTTTTTATTTTCCTATTTGATTTTAACAATTAATTATTTTTATTGCTTTGTTTGTTGAAAGTGGGTTTAAGTTAACATGGAAAACACAATTTTTATATGAAACAATAATATACCATTTCTGGACTTAAAAATAAAATTTTTTTATTATTTTTTTAATGCTTGTAGAAAAACCTTTATAGACCAAATGTAAATTTTGTGGAAAATCTAAAAATATACGTTTAACCTTGTCATTAACACATAATAAATTTACGGTTGTGTGCGAATGTTAGTAAAATACGTTTAACTTATTTATTTAAACGAATATTTCTCGAGTTTATTTTAATTTCACCATAATGGAGTGGTATTTTATACGGACGAAAAGAAAAGTTTTCTAAAGTAAGCCGGATAATTCCGTAATATTTGGCTTCACTCCAGTCCATAAAACATTTACGACAATATTTTTGGCGCCATTACCAAACTATGTATCTGATATAAATCAATATAACTGATACTTTATTTTTGCGTTATTTCGAAAATGTGTTTGAACAATCTCTTACTCGAAGTACTAATTTCAAGTAAACATGATTTGCTAAGAGAAATATAATTTGGAAGTGAAAATTTAAATTTGAACTTCATTAAACTAGAATAATTATAAATAAAAGTCAATGCATGAACTATTGACAAAATGTTGAAACATTAGGTACATATCGGAATGTGGGGACCAACTGGTAGGTGCATTGACTCTTTGTCTGAACCAATGTGTCATGTTTGTGCAATAGTGTATTATTGTGTTTGTGTTTTATTGTACTGTGATTGAGTGTTTGTGTTCCAATGATTGACAAAGGTTTATCCTACTACGAAACTTGAAAATGGATGAACAGCTGGAACGGCAAAACAAAATAGAATTTTGGAGACTGTAAGTTACACAATTATTTAAACATTTACAAAATTAATGTAGATTTTTAATTGATTATTGACTAAAGTAAATTAATGCAAATGAAACAGGCATAAGATGCTTCACCAATTCAAAAAAATAAGCACATGTTTTTTTGTTGCCAAAATGTGCTTTAAGATAAAAGATCTAAATAAATTTAACTGTATTATGTTATATTGTTGTGTAAAATTGCACACCCAAAATAGCTGCTTTGTATATTATAACTTACTCAAATTTTATAGCGTTCTACTTTTCAGAATTTGTTCACCTAAGTTACTTCCTAAACTTTAGTTTAAAACTTACTAAAATATTTCATTTATGTGGATGAAACTTATTGAAGAACTTATAATGTTTAAAATTTTGAATTCTTACAGCGTGTTTTCTTGTGTTTTTTTCTAATGTTTTATCAATTTCATTTACAAATAGGCCCCTAAATACACATTATATAAATAAAAAGAAATGTGTGTGGACGTGGGACCACCGTCAAGAACGAAGTTCATCACGCCTTTTCTTCAATCCTTTTACCAGCCTTAACGGTAACATACACACATAATTTTAATCTTGCAATTGCCGTTTATTATTACTTTGTTCATTATACAAATATTTACTGTTTCCCTACGTTTAATATTATTATAATACAGGTGTAGAATTAATTGTAACATCAAAGCTAAGATGGTAAACGCAGTTAAATGTCTATTCATTGTAAATACATCCAACAAACATAAAATGTTGGTTCATCAGTCTAGGCCTAACCTAAAATTATTGTATGTATGTTGCCGTTAAGGCAGGTAAAATAAATTAAATATACACACAATAATTATAGGTTAAGCCTACACCAATGAATGTATTCACACCTTCATTATAATAACATTAAACGTGTGGAAACAGCAATACTTGAATCGAAATATATAATTATATTGACTTACTTTTCTAAGTTTGAATTAATTTCCATTTTATGTTAATAGTTCATTCCAGCGCTTGACGTTAATATCTGCTTCGGATGGAACCGATCGTCTCTTAATTTAAATTGATGAACCAAAACACATGTTTCTCGAATGTATTTACATTCATTGCCATAGCAACCGATTTGATAACGCTTTTTCGTTACTCGTTCGAATAACTCCTACCGCATCCGCGTTAAGGAACTTCGTTCTAAAAGGAGTTACATTTGTACGTAATTCACATTAACGACTGATTCTTTCAAAATAATAGACACTTTAGAAAAATTCTATAAAAAACTAAACTTCACGATTTTATAAGTGACAAAGAATAACAATAGATTGCGCTAAGACAGAGAGATGCTTGTAACAATCAGACTTGTCCTTGTCCTTAAGGACAATAGCAGCTTCTGTAAAATGTGTCAATACCTTCCTTAAAGTGTAGTTGGAATAATACACCACTAAAGAAGATTAAATTGTTTAATTGCTTTTATTCTCACAAAAGGAACAAAATAAAGAGCTCTAACGAACAGATAAAAGAACGTGTTTCCAGAGTAAATTATATTTTTAGACGCCAAGACGCCTTATATTATGTTGTGTAAAGACTGTAATTGCAATTTGTTGTAGTGAAAGGAATTTTATCGTAGAAAAAATTAACAGCCTTCATGTTTAAGAAACACTGTTATTAAATAAGTTACATCTTAAAATAAACGAATTAATTTACTTTATTATACTGTAATTTTTGTAATTTACAAGTAAAAATACAAAAGTTAGGTTTTGGTCTGTCTTTTATAAAGCTTGCACAAATTTTTTTAATAATAATTCAACACTTGTGAGTTGTTCCATTAACATAAATAATTTTATTTAAAAGGGTAACTATACAAAACCTTACAAATATCGTTTAGTACTGCATGTCTTTGATCAGCTGTGTTAATAACTAGATATATTTTGGGGTTATGTTTCGGTTTATTCTATTATTGTTATTATTTACTAACTATCATTAAAGAATTATAGTTAAAAGATCGTGATTCATATTATAACGGGTTTTTAAGTTTCAAAAACAAATCTTTAAAAAAAATTAAATATACTTTTACAAAGTAAACATAATCAAACCCTCTTTAATCTTTTACAAAAAACGTAAACATAGGCTATACTGCTATACTGGTAACACCAATATTACAGACTGCAAAACATTTGTAATTTATTCTAAAGGTTTTTGCCTTGCATCGCTGTTTTTATAAGCATTCGTGTGAATGTTCCGCAAACATTCTTCTTTTTTGTAATGTGAAATTAAAGTTTTCACAGCTTCAACACTGCATGTCTATTTTGCCATCTTACTATAAAATATAAAAGGAAAAGAACACGAGGAGTAAAATACACGAAAGCTGAAAAACATATATTTTGAGGTTAGGAGGTTACCAAATTAATATTTTATCTTATTAGCGAATTTCCACAGGAAAAATGAGCTATTTCAGTGGCCCTTATTGTGATACTCAAGGTCGGGAGTAGCAAATGAGCACCGATCATGTTCCCCAGAACACGTTTTGGGGTGTCATTAAAAATCATGTATATATTATGTGTTCGCACTCTAGTAGCAGCATTGTAAGTCTGATTTGGTTCAAATGTGGTACACATGTTGGTTGTCTAAGTCGCTCGGACGAGTTTGTTAGCCAAACAAATCCAACAACCGGAAGCACGTTTTTTGACCGGAATTAACTATTTTTGTTTTTATTTTTCCTACGAGAATAATTGTTTTTTAGAGCTTTTCCTACAAAAATAAATGTAGGATGTTATTGTGCACATTTTGTTTTTTACGCGACCTTATAGATCGCTTGGTTCCAACAAAATCGATCAAAACGTAAAATACTATAAAAGTACCCGGTTGAAAGCAATTTGGTGGATTCTATCGTGGGGTTGGCATGCGAAGCAAGCAATGCATTGTATATTGAAGATATTCCCAATTCGGGGGTTGGCGTGCGAAGCACGCAATGCACTGTGTATTGAAAATAGCCTCAATATGCGGAATGGCGTGCGAAGCACGCAATACTTTGTGTATTGAAGATACTCATAATATGCGGAATGGCGTGCTAAGCACGCAATGCTTTGTGTATTGTAGATACTCCCAATATTCGGAATGTCGTGCGAAGCAATTTGCAGCTATACAGCACCGTCGTGAGTAGTCCTATTTCCAAAATTGTTGGTTGAAACCCTAAAACATATTCCTATGTACTTAATTTTGGAAATTTGCTCAACTCACGTCAGCAGTTCAGCTGCGTGGTCGAATTATTCTTATTCTTTTTGAAAAACTTTGTCAAAGTTTACAACATGTCAAAGATTGATCAAAGTTTGATGAACGAATTATTGCGTCAAATAATCGTAAAATTTCTTCGATGGAAAATCTTTAATCAAACAAATTTGACGTTTATCTCATAGTGTAATATTTACCTAAAGTAATGAAGTTAAGAAACAATAAAATAATAATTATAATGCATGATAGGTAACTATTAAAGACGGGACTTGGTATTAGGGCAAGTGAACAAAAAGCTATTAAGGGTCGGCTCTAGTAAAACAGAAAGCAACATGTGACTCCAGCGCTTCACCCAATAGCGACATTGTTTATCCTAAATCCATTTAAAACCCGCAATTATTCAAATAGCGTTTTTTTAAAAATACCAAACTCTTGGGGACAAAATTCTTCATCCGAATGGCTTGGTAATTTTTCGCTATAATTAATAGTTACAACGTAAAAAATTATTTAAAATCACCTTATAGTGGCGGTAGATTACACGGACATTGCTCAGCCTGAATCCATTTAAAACCCTCAATTGTTCAAATAGCGTTTTAAAAAAATACCAAACTCTTGTTGACGAAATTCTTCATGCGAATGGCTTGGTAGTTTTTCGCTATAATTAATAGTAACAACATACAAAATATTAAAAATCAGTGTTTTAAATTGTAAATAAATATTAATTAAAATATTTTTCTTAGTTTTTAAAAAGCCATTTGCATGCATATTGACCATAGCTTTAAAATGACATATCGTTTATAATTTTCCGATCAAAAATAAAGGAAAAATTTTGATTTTAATTTAACATTGGTCTTATGGAGTGTCAGCCAACATGGCTGACGGCTAGAGCCGACCCTTAAGCGGCCCATACACTACACATGCATTGCACGCCGTGCAATGGCATGCCGTGCTTGGCTTGGCACGCCGTGCGCCACACACTGAAAATTCAGTCTGCTCCGTGACGTGCTAGAAGTCGGTTGTCACTGTGATTGAGATGCCTGTTTTAACGAAAAATAAAGCGTTAGCATTATTGTTGATTGGTGCGATTCATAAAGATAGCATAGTGAAGAAGAGAAGAAGGCAAGTATGGACTCTCTCTCAGCACGTGGCGCGGGACTGGCCCACACACTAGCAGGTTGGCACGGCGGCGGATGGCACGGCGTGCCGAAAATCAAACTCGTCTTGATTGCCATCGTGCCATGCATTGCACGGCGTGCTTAGCACGAAGACCTCCACACACTGGCAGGTTTCGTCCGTTTTTGGCACGTCGTGCTTGCACGGCGTGCAATGCATGTGTAGTGTATGGGCCGCTTTAAGGGTTTTTGTAGTGGCGACCATCTTGGATTTTTATCACTTAAGAGCAATGTTAAATTTACAACCATTTATTTCGTTATTTTG
This sequence comes from Philaenus spumarius, assembly GCA_018207615.1. Classification (NCBI taxonomy): domain Eukaryota; kingdom Metazoa; phylum Arthropoda; class Insecta; order Hemiptera; family Aphrophoridae; genus Philaenus; species Philaenus spumarius. Next base: position 43,081 of record JAGFPH010004780.1, read on the forward strand.
TTATTTAATAAAATAGTTTGCAAGATCTCACTTTTACCACAGGCACAATACGCATCCGTTTTGCGTTTCATGTTTATTTAAATTTCTTTCATTTGTCACGTAATTAACTTTTTTATGTAACAAGTTTGAAGTTTTTTCTTTAAAAATTAAAAAATGTGTAATTAAAAGTGAATCGCAAGCAGGCCAAAATTTTATAAAGAATATTTAGTTTTTTTCTCAGCACTAAATTACAAAAGGTGGATTTATAAAATGTTTGAAATGAGGCAATGTCAAAGCACTCAGCTGCAAAAATGCACTCTTTAGAGTGAAGCGCTGGCGTCGCCGGCTTCTAACCGAAACTGTTAAATGGAGTTTGTGTGACTTGTAAAACTAACCTAAGTAGACGATACCCTGTCAGCCCTATTGAATCTGATTCCCATAAGAGCAATACTACAGAATAAATAATTTTTTTTCGTTAATTCGTGGAATAAATTTAAAATGTTGGTTTCATTTTGAAGTACTGTCATATGCGGATGTTAATTGCAGAATACATTTTCTAAAACCATTTTATTCTTTTCATAAACGTATGATATAAACAGTAGAAAATAATAAACTTAATTAATTTTTTACTCAGTTGCAAAAACCCTTAGCAATCAACATCCACAATCTATTTTACTTTAAGCAAAAAGATACAGCTTACTTTTTTTTACGAAACTAACACAAAAATATGCTTAAAGTAGGGTTAGGTTATTTTAACATTGAAATTGGTTGCCAACTTCGCCGTTTTGAACTTAAGGAGCCGAGCCTTTTAGCATACTGGAAGAGGGCCTGGTATCACTGTACCATTATGCTATTAATATTTACTAAATTAACCTGAACAAAAATTAAAAGTAATATGAGATTATAACTGACAATATTTAATTGCATTTACATTTTTAGGTATAATTATTTTGTATAAATGGATAAGTAATACCTTATATTACATTTATTAAACGGTAAGTAAATAAATTTGTGTAATTAATATTGAGTTTAACTTGTGAGAAATTGATAGAATAAATGTTGAACCAGAAACTCACATCTAATACATTTATTAACTCAAACGCGTTTCAACGACAAAGACGCCATCTTCTATGATGCACGAGCTACAATAATCAAACTATAACTGTTACTAACTATAACTATAACATAATAGTTATAATTTGACTATTGTAGATCGTGCATCAGTGAAAATGACGACTTCGTTGAAACACGTTTAGTTAATAAACGTAGTAGTTGTGAGATTTTGTGTTCAAGATTTATTCTATCAATACATTTTGTACTGTGAACTTCGAAAATTTTAATTTGCTTTTTTAACAACTGAGATGACTTTGGCCCTTAAGGGTGACTTTGGCCCAAATCTTGGAAAAAGATAGTTTGAACTGCTGTTAGTTAACAAATAGAGCTATCGACTTGGTTCTTGTGTAACATTTTCAAAATACATGTTTATTACTTTTGTAGATTGCTTAGTTTCAATTGATTTTATCCCCAACTCATTGTACAGTAACCTACCTACATTAATCCATAATTATAATTCGGGTAACTTTATCAGAAACCATATTTGGCCTTACTTTTTATGACAGTTTTACATTTTTAATAAGTTTATTAAAGGCAAGATTGGACAAAATTTTCTAAAAATCTTAGAAATAAAATAAATAAGTTCTGAGTTTTAAAAACCAGTTAATATAAGCTTGGAAGTACGCAGAGTTTAAAAAAAAATAGTACATGGAAGTTAATTGTACGGGGTGGTCTGGACCTAGCATTAAATTTGTTTTTATTATAGAACAATATAAATGCAACTTAAATACACAATTTAAAAAATTCTACTTCACACATCCACTTAAAAAAAATATTTTTTTTTTCTAAACTGAACTTTTACCTAAAAATTTAGAATTTATGGGATATTTCGAAACATTCGTCAAACTTTAATACAACCACCGTATTCTACATTAAAATTCAAGTAAGGACAAATAGATTTTAATTGAACTAGAAACTAACTACACAATCACGTATTAATTCATTACAACTGTAAAGTTATAATTTTCTTTAAAAAATTTTAAAAATATATTTCATGCACAATTCTTTTAAAAAAAAATGCTAGAGAGTAGCAAATGCTATAAAAACCCCGAAATATCCCATAAATTCCAATTTTTTTGGGTTAAAGTGCAGTTTAGAAAAAATAAATAAAATATTTTTTTAAGTGGTTATGTGAAGTAGAATTCTTAAATTGTATATTTTAATTGCATTTATGTTGTTCTGCCACCCAAAAAAATTTTTAACGCTAGGTCCAGACCACCCATATAATATATGAGGAATTTAGAGCAATTTATGTGAAAAAACACAACAAATGGGCCAAAGTTACCCCAGTTGTCCAGTACATAGAATAAATCATTAAACCAACATTTTCCTTAAACCTGCTCTAAGAAAAACGTTTCAAATGGTATATTTTTGTTATTGTAACATAACCCGTATGCATAATTCAGCAACAATTCAATTTAGTTTTCTACCGCTTAGGGAATTGCTACTGCATTCTTCATTCAATTCGTACCAGACAGCTGCCCGGGACAGTATGCTGCAGGTTTGTTGCCTAGGACCACATTCTTCTTTTGTCTGTGCCATACGAGGTCATCCATACCTTATATGTCAGCCCCTTTCTCCCTTAGTTAGGAATAAAACAATTGTTTTAGGTGTGCGTTATGTTAGCGACAGTCCGAAATCCGAATCTGGATTGCAACCGCTCACCGGCATTTCGAATAACGATGATATCAAGTAGGCAACGGAAGCCTATCTAACGGCATGAAGAAAATTTTAAAGCTTGGTTTTTCAAATGTGATAAGACCTGACTTGAAAAACGAGCAAACAAATTTGTGTAGGAATCGAAATACATTTTCAGTCTGGAATGTTGTTATAGAAAGGAAATGAAAGAAACTGGGCAAAAGGATTCAATCTTTGTAATAAAACAAGTGTAGGAATCGATGTTCAATACGTAACCATGACTACCACAGATACTAACGAGGATTACGTCTATTACGTTGAACGCATCCTTAACTGTATTATATTATACGAGATTCAACACTTAACATACGTAATTATTACTGCGAAGAAATATATATATATATCCGAATATAAACTTTACTGTTTAACAAAGTGGAGCAACAAAGGATTAAGTACGTATTACACTTGTACTTTAATGCGTTTGTGATTACGTATTAGATTTGTTTCACAGTAAGTTCACAACGTAGATTTGAAAATAGATTTTATAAATATAAAATAAAATATTAGACATAACATGATATGCAATAAAGCATCCTACATGCAGAGTATTGAAAAAGTAACTTACGCCCTAAATAAAGCTAAAACAAATAAAGATACAAATTTTTAATTTTAATCATGGACACAGATGATAAGATTCTACATTTCAGAGAGGTTACAAAAATTATCCGCCCTCTTGAATCCGCCATTTTGAATGTAACTTTTATTTTTTTTAATGGACATGTGATACATCATTTCGATGTAGAATTTCAAGAGAGAATAAACGGTGAAATTTGCACATCTATATCTTTCACCGATCTTAAACGGCGGCAAAAAAACAACGAAATCGTGTTTTCCGATTTTGCCCTACTTTGCTGTACTATTTGTATTATAATAATAATTATTCTTTTTAGATTCAGATTTAAAAAAGCTTTCAAACGATATGCCACACAACTGTATTTGGTTGAACCAATCGAAATCAATTTTGAATAAATCAAAACGGCTGTAACTCAAAATATGTAAACACTCCCAAATATCGTTGTGTGACATATCGTTTGGAAGCTTATTTAATTCTAAATCCAAAGGAATAATAATTGGTATTAGGAAAAAAATAATAATAATACAGCAAAATGGGGCAAAATCGGAAAACACGATTTCGTTCTTTTTTGGTGGCCATTTTAGTTAGTTAAAGATATGGATGTGCAAATTTCACCGATGGTTTTCTCTTAAAATTCCATATCGAAATGATGTATCACATGACCACATTCCCATTAAAAGAATAAAAGTTACATTAAAAATGGCGGATCCAAGATAGCGTATATTTTTTAACCTCGCTGAAATGTAAAATCTTATCATCTGTGACCATGATTAAAATTTCAAATGTGTATCTTTATTCGTTTTAGAATTATTTAGGGGGTCCGATACTTTTTCAACACTCTGTATGTGTAGATAGCCCTACTAATTTTGTTACTGAATTTAACAGCAAGCGACATCCTCAGTGGCTTTAAGGGTAGCACATAGGTATCTAAAATACAAAAAACTATCAGGAAGTGACCATTAGTGCATTTTTTATAAATAAAAAATAACAATAAATTAAGACTTTTGGTGTTTTTCGTTGATATTATAAAAAGTTATGAATAGATCACGATACCTTCAATAGAACATCGGTAGAGAATTAAAATCCCTACAAACTGTTTTTTATAGACCCCAATCGGGCCATTTTTCACCGATAAAAGTATGAAAAACGCTTAAAAATTAACATTTTTTTTAAACTCATATCTTTGTTAATTTATAAAATTATGGGCAGATCTTTCGGAAAATGATTGTTTGTTATGTGTACTTCATACACTCGGAAGATGAAATTTGTCGCATTAAGAGTTTTCGAACAATTACAGTATAAACAATTTAGGCCATTATCTTGCATAACGCGCCCTATCAATCGATTTAAATTGTATAAACGTATTATGAAAGAAGGCATTAAAACCTACAGTTCTTATATCTTCAAATTTTGAATAAGGTTGGTAAAGTATTATAAAAATGGTTTCGAACATAGCGCGAAAAGCGTAAATTTACGCAGGGCTATAGAATACAAGGGCTGGTCCACTTCTTTGATGTTGGTGCTCGCCGACTGTCCCAGCCTTCCTCTCTCCCCCCCCTCCTTTGTGACGTCACTCTGGTACCATGACACGCCGCGTCCGCGTAAGCACGGTTCGCCTTAGCTCTGACGTGTTATTTGATATAACGTTGCAGACGATAATTCTTTAAAAAATTATGCAATACACACAATCACCTAAATTATATGTTTACCAAGTTTGGTGAATATTAAGTAATTATTTTGCTCAGTACAGGTGTTTAAAGAAGGTATATAATTCCGCGAGATTTTCGCCTTTTGACGCATATTTAAAGCTAATTTTCTAGGAGAGGCATTCCACAAATTTCTTGAAAGATTTATACAATGCACACAATCACCTACATTATATTTTTAACGAGTTTGGTTAATATTGAGTAATTATTTTGCTCAGTACAAGTGTTTAAAGAAGGTATATAATTCCGCGAGATTTTCGCCTTTTGACGAATATTCAATGCAAATTTTTTCGAAGAGGCATTCCATGAATTTCTTAAAAAAATTATACAATACGCATAATCACCTAAATTATATGTTTATCAAGGTATTTATTTATTTAATGTTGCAGACGAGATTACTTTATGAAATGTTACCAAGATTATCAAGTAATATTCTTAACTTTCGAACTTCTTATGGAACACAATGTATTTTATGATGATTTCGGGTTTTACAAGTTATTTTAAGATATTTCTTGCTATTTTTATGATACGATAACTGAGCGGATGATATTTTTGAATGGAAACGTTTTTAACACTTAATAAAGCATTTTTAAACAATCAAATATCTTTTAGTAAGCTCGTAGCTTTGTTTACAATTATTAATATAGTTAGTATTAACTGACTAAATTAATTTCATTGATGAAAAAATAACTTCTTCACCGTCTGTGGCTTAGGTTTTTTAAAAATTGTAATAAATAACCCTCAGATGTCTATCGAAAGCACTTAGTGTTTTCTTACTTTGTTTAGATTTAAACATGAAATAGTTGGCGTCAAATGATTTTTCTGAAACGTAAATAAACAAGAGTCCTTAGCAATATACATTTCAATATTACTGACTACATTTTAATTTCCTGTGGCAGGAAAACATCTGTACAGGATCTATGGAAGTGGCATTGCCAAGAATAACAACTACAGTATTTGTGTGTTATATCAACAACTACTTCTTACAGTAAACTTGAACTATTTGTTACAACTGGTACTATACTTGGTTACAACCTCTGCAATGACATTTTGTTGTGAAACTTTACTGCCCAATACATAGTAGCATTTACCTTTTTAATTTTTTGTAATGCCAACAGGAAGAGTTTTGACAATCGGTAAATAAATTTAGATGTTAAAATGAAAAATAATAAACGGAGTATTAACTTAAGCAGTAATTTATGTATTTTACTTAAAAGTAGTTTGTAATGAAATAAATAATGGTTATTTATTAACATAAAAGTAAAAAACGAAAAAAATTGTACTTGTAAATATAACTATGAAGTAAAAATAAAATTTCATATTTTTGATTAAAATTACATTTTTTTTAATTGAAACAAACGGCACGACAATCGGTCCGGCAAACCTTCAGAAATAGATATCACTAGAGTTGTAACCTAAAACAAAAAAACCATAAAATCGCCCTTAAAAATACACCGATGAAATAAAAATATACTTTTTGCGCCTGGAAGTGACTTGATGTGACTTGACATGACGTGATGTGATGTGACGTGACGGGATGTGATGTGATTTGATGTGATGTGATGTGATGTGATGTGACGTAAAGTGACGTGACGTGACGTGACGTGACGTGACGTGACGTGATGTGATGTGAAGTGATGTGATGTGACGTGACGTGATGTGACGTGACGTGATGTGATGTGACGTGACGTGATGTGATGTGATGTAATGTGAAGTGACGTGACGTGATGTGACGTGACGTGAGTTGATGTGATGTGAAGTGACGTCACGTGATGTGATGTGATGTGAAGTAATGTGACGTGACGCGATGTGATGTGATTTGACGTGATGTGATGTGACGTGACGTGATGTAAAGTGACGTCTCGTGATGTGATGTGATGTGATGTGACGTCACGTGAAGTGATGTGATGTGAAGTGATGTGACGTGACGTGATGTGTTGTAATGTGACGAGACGTGACGTGATGTGACGTGACGTGACGTGATGTGAGTGATGTGAAGTGACGTCACGTGATGTGATGTGATGTGATATGATGTGATGTGACGTCACGTGACGCGAAGTGACGGGTGTGTATAGCCTCACGTTTAAACTTTCTACACTATTTAATTGACACCCACTATTATTACTCACCAATCCTAGGTACTGCCTTTACAAAATAGTACCAGAATTGTAAGCAGACGCTCACAGCTAAATTCACCCAAGTTCAACCGCTTAAAACTAAGCGGAAATAATTACAACTCCATTTCCAACTAGTACGGCGGAAGTTGTTCGACTAAGTACCTGAAGCGGAAACAGGGAAACAGTAGGCTCCAGGGGATTACAGTGCGCTCGTTGTAGTGGGAACTGCTTAGAGCAAGTTTTAAAGTCTCGTCAGTTCTGATATATTATGGGGAGGTCCCACTGAAAATTCTATATCCTTAACTGTATATTATTTTGAGCTATTTAATTTTTTACTATCTCAAATTAATATTCTTGAAACAAAATAACCATTTTTTGACCACCTGTAAACTATCCCCCTTACCTCACTTTTGGACAGATTTGCAGGTTTCACAAGAAACGCTAAGGCTTTGTAACTATAAGTAGTAGAACCATTATTGAAGTGTCATTTGAAAGAGTATAATACTGCCAATAAAGTTATTCATTCATTTTAAATTATTTCTTCAGATTTTATCTACAAATTTTAAAACTTGAAATTTTTTTGTAATTTTTATAATTTTTTATACAAATTTAAAATAATAAAAACTGCTTTTGATAATGGAAAGCCCATGCATAACTTTGTGCCTGTATGTGTAAAAAGAACGCATGAAAAATTTCACTGCTGTATCTCTAATACTTTTTGAGCTTTAGCATTTTTAGTAAACTCACTCTTCATTTTCTCTACTTTCGGGAATCGCGCGTTTTCTAAAAATAATTGTATTTGTTATATTTTAGGCAAAATAAATGGTCCTAGTTCACCATTACAATTTCTATTGATTACAAGTACTACTGGTATTAATTTTTAAAACATTTTTGGTCAAGATACTTACATAGAAAATACCACTTTTAAAACTGGAAACAAGATTTATTACCCATTCCTATCACATTTATCTGGCTCAAAACAAAAGCACACAACAGTATCAAAGACTTTATAGTTTTTTTATTTTCTCAAATCAGCTGCAGTTCTGTCACAGACAAGTAGTTGGAAAGAGGAATACATACCATACAGTATAAAGAAATGTCACAGCATAAGAGTTTGTACTATAATCAGTGATTATACAAGGCTAACACCGAAGTGGTTCAACAAAAATTCAAGTGCATGTTCAATTTTAAACATTTTTACTCCATGAAATGTATATTCTTTCATCAAGTTGTTTTTTTTTTTTTTAATATAGGAAGATCTAAATAAAATCTTAGTAAAGAAACTAAATTTCATATTTTTGGGGGTTTTTGACCATTTTCAGAGGGACCTCCCCTTAAGCCTGAAATTATAGACAGGTTAACTAGTCAGTTTTTAATGTACATCATACAATCTATATATATAAAAGCCAAATCCACTGACACACTGATCACGATTTCTCAAAAACTACTGAACGGATTGGAATGAAATTTGGTATGTAGCTTCCTCTAGGCCGTAGGTGCTCATAAGAAAGGGTTTAAAAAAATCCAAATTTTAGGGGAGGTTTGGGTGGTCAAAGTTACTAAAAATCCTTTAAAGAAATACATAGTGTAATATATTTATTGATATAATATATTTTTTGTTAATATACATTTAACTTTGATTTGTATATACATGCAAAGCCGGATTGGGCCAGCTTTTATATAAGCGGCATTGTTCTTACTGACTGGCGTAGAATCAACTAGCAAAAACAACTAAAGATCAAAATTCAAAAAATGTGAAGCTATACAGAGTGTCTCAAAAGTCTGTAAACGGCGTTACATTTTTTGTAACCATTGCAGATTACGCAACAAAAATTGGTACATCGTTTCTCTAAAAAAAAAAAAATAATAATAATAATAATTTTTGAAGCAATTATAATTTTATTGTACCTTAGAGGGACGACCCGAAGAGTGATGGAGGAAAATCTTAAGTAGGAGTATAGGTCGAGTTGTACATCAAATGAAAAGCCAGGTAGTAGAACCAATAAATACAGAACCTGTTAAAGATTCAGCCTAGTGTTATTTGAATCTGGAAAGCTTAGCGTGGCAGCCGCTAGATAACGAGAGCGCTACTGTCGTCGGTACGGCAAGAGTGAGTGAGACAGAGAATGAGCCAGCCGTACTCTGTCTCACTCATACCTAGCGCGGAGGATTGGTGAGTCACAGACGAGTGGAAATTTTCAGCAAGCTTTGGCGGCAACCAACCGGACTGACTATTCTCCATATAGACCACTGACGGTAGACAAAAAAAAAGGGGGTAAACATCGGATAAATTTACATGTTTCAGATTTTTTGGTATGCTGTTAGGGTACCTACCAGTAGTGTAAAACCAAGTTTGCAGCTTCGAAAGACTTGTGCTAACTTCGTGGGGCTCGAAAAACCACGAAATGTCCCCACTGATTTCAGGTTTTGGCCCGAAACTCCTAATAATATGCGTAATAACTACGAATATGCGTGGCAATTAAATGTTGTATTCACTCAGGCTCCGATCTGTAACTCCCCCGATTTAACCCATTTTCCTTTTTCTGAGATAACGAGATTCCTGTTTGGCCTACAGACTTCGTGTAATGAAAGCTAAATATTTTCTCTACACCTTCGTTTCCAATAAACTTTCTCGTAGAATTAGTATTACAGCCAATATGTATCTCGACAGACGACAAAAACTGAAATTCTGAACTTTTTGATAATTTCGAGGTCCTGTATCTTGAAATTTATTAGATCTGAAAATTGGGGTTGGGTTCAGATTGTAGGAAATTTTCTCTGCTTCCAAAAAGGATAGAGTGACTTTTTCGGTAGGTAGAACCCTTTTATTAGTTTCGGGCCTAAAACTGAAAACAGTGGAAAAATTTCGAGGTTTTTCGAGCACCACTAAGTTATCACAAGTCTTTCGAAGCTGCAAACTTGGTTTTTCACTACTGGTAGGTACACTAACAACATAACAAAAAATCTGAAACATGTGAATTTATCCGATGTTGGACGTCTTAACCCTTTCAGTCATGCAATATGAAATAATGAAAAGAAAATTTTAAAAATTGGTAGCCTTGATAAACACATTTTTCCATATTGTATATGTATATATATATAGGACATTGTGATTGTGACTGAGCCAGCCTTTAAATATTCAAGTGTGTTTACATTTTTATTTAAAAAGTGCACAAATAGTAAAAATAAGTAATAAAAATGTTGTTAAGTGAAGTTTCAATAACAACTGTAACCAAAAGTGTTAAAAAATATGGATAACTAAGAATTTTTATTAAAAAAAAACTAAAAAAACACCTTTTTTGAAAAGTTTTTTTTACATTTTGATAATATTGCTATACTTCTCAAATTTGGTGATAATTTATGACAAATATTCTACTAATAACAGCAGAAAG
>JAGFPH010004780.1:66843-81113 GCA_018207615.1 Philaenus spumarius
CGGCGATAATTTGAAGCGATAGTTTTTGTCGTTTGACATAAACACGGCGATTTATCTGCAGATAAATTCGTCAAAATATCTGAAGTAATAAATGCTGCCTCTTCAATTTCAACATTTGATCGGTCATATTTTTGAAATGACGAAAGATCACCGATCACAGATAGATTGACTACATTTGGAACCCAATGAACGTTCCAAACAGCACACACGTACAGATAAATTGGACCGACTAATTTGACCAGAAATATTGGTCCGATAAAACTTTGCTTTAATGGGGTGTCATTAAAAATCATATATATATATATATATATAAGTATATATAGTCTATATGTATATATGTGTTCTCACTCTAGCGGCCGCATTTTAAGTCCGATTTAGTTCAAATTTGGTGCCCATGTCGGATGTCTACGTCGCTCGGACGAGTTCGTTAGCCAAAAAAATCCTACAACCGGAAGCACCTTTTTGACTGGAAATAACAATTTTTTTAGATTTTTCCTACTAGGATGATTTTTTTATAGTTTTTTTACAAATATAAATGTAGGATGTTATTCTGCACATTTTGTTTTTTTACGCGACATTATAGCTCGCTTGGTTCCCACAAAATCGATCAATACGTAAAATACCATAGAAGTACCCGGTTGAAAGCCATTTGGTGGATTCCACCGCGGGGTTGGCGTGCGAAGCACGCAATGCATTGTGTATTGAAGATACTTCCAATATGCGGAATGGCGTGCGAAGCATTTTGCCGCTATTCAGCACCGTCGTGAATAGATCTATTTAACAAATTGTTGGTTGAAACCCTGAAACTTATGCCTATTAACATAATTTTGGAAATTCGCTCAACTCACGTCAGCGGTTCAGCTGCGTGGTCGAATTATTTTTGTTTGCACTAGTTCTCGGATACATCATTTCCGCGGATATTTCTCCCCAAGCATATGCTTTCATATATTTTTTTAATGATCCTTATGCAGAGGATCCCAAATAATAGATCGGTTTCTGTAGGAATCTATTAAATTCGATTTTGAACAATCCATATTTAATCACTGGAAAATTAATATTTTAAAATATAGTAATCATATGCGCGCAAAAAACGGCAAACCTTTCAAGCTCCTGTCCAAATAAGACGACTTCTATACTTAGGACCGAGGCGCGCGCTGCGCAAAGCACAAATGTGTAAGCACCCTTATACAAACACATACTGTAACAAACTAAAAGTTAGTAGACATTATTAGCATAATTTTGTTAAATGTTTATACACATTAACGCACAGTATAGTGTACTGCTATGACCCTAAAATACAGGGTGGGTGACAAGTCTGAGAACGGCTTAATATTTCGTGTAGAAGGAACATTTTAAGGCAGATGTGATTGAGAAACCTACTCCTTGTAAAAATACTATTTTATTAAGACTTAAAAAAACGTATACGCCATCTTGGATCCGAAACCTTACAGGTAACTTTGTGTGGTTTTTAAATGGGAAGGTGGACATCATTCTGATGTAGAATTTCAAGAGAAAACCAACGGTGAAATTTGCACATCCAAATCTTTAACCGATAAAAAATGGCGGCGAAAAAACCAAGGAAATCGTGTTTTCGGATTTTGCCCCATTATGCTGTATTACTGTTTTTTAAAAATATTAATTATTATTATTTTTGGATTAAGAATTAAATAAGCTTTCAAACGATATGAATCACAACGATGTTTGGGAGAATTAACAATTTTTGAGTTACAGCCATTTTTTAGATTTTTCCAAAATTGATTTCGATTGGTTCAACCAAATACTCCCAAATATCGTTGTGGGGCATATCGTTTGAAAGCTTATTTAATTCCAAATACAAAAAGAATAATAATTTATACTACAAAAAATAAAAATAAAGAATAATAATTAATACTAAAAAAAAAAATAATCGACAGAAACTGGCACATACCTTCTCACAAACATATTTAAATTATTAAACAGATTCACTGCGACTTCATAATTGTATTAAAGTAGAGAGTTACTAATAAATATTATTATTATTATTAAAACTATTCTATCGACTTCGAACAAATTTGCACAAAAAATGTCAATTAGGCCTGTATGGACGAAAACAGGTTTTGAAAATTTTTGAAAACAACCCACTTTTTGGCCAAAAAACCCAAAAAAATCTGTTATTATTACTATTACTATTAGTTATACGAACATTTTCAGAAAGATACGGGTTTTTGCATATGATAGAGTACATTAAGGGCTACAGATAAGCCAAATTTTATCAAAATCGTTACAGCAGATATTCTATAAAAAAAAAAACTGTTTTTTTGGGGTTTTTTGGCCAAAAAGGGGGTTGTTCTTCAAAAAATTTCTAAAAATTTCCGTGCATCTATACAGGCCTAATTGACATGTTTGGTGCAAATTTGTTCGAAATCGATCAAATAGTTTTCTCTCTAGCTTTGTATACATACAGACGTACAGACATTTTTAAAAACAACTTTTTTGGGCACAGGGGGTCCCAAAACGGATATTTCCACAAAATTCTCAACATCGATTTTTTTGCGATCACTATATACTTTCTCTAGTATACTATATAGTATAGTGAGAAAGTAAAAATAGTACAGCAAAATTTGGCAAAATCCGACACGATTTCGTTGGTTTTTGGCCGCCATTTTTAATAGATTAAAGATATGGATGTACAAATTTCTCCGTTGGTTTTCTCTTGAAATTCTACATCGAAATGGTGTATCGCATGACCACCTTCCCGTTTAAAAAAAAACGTTACATTCAAGATGGCGGATCCAAAATGGAGAATACATTTCTTGAAATCCTAATTAAATAGTATTTTTACACAGAGTAAGTTTCCCAATCACATCTAATTACAAATTTTCCTTATATACAAAATATTATTAACTTATATGCAAAATATTTTCACATATAATATTAAAAATATGCGATGTCAGACTTTTCACCAACCCTGTATATCGCAGTATTATAACTGTGCGGAAAAAATAATATTAAATTGCACTAAAATGATATACTTATAAAAGTGTTACAATCATTGAAGTTGTATTCAGTGTATTTGGAAAATTATACGGTATATCGAATAATAATGGGTTTCACTTGTAGTTCAACAAAGTGATTTCAAAAGAATGGAGATAATTGAATTTGCTAGCAAATCGAGCGTTTACAGTTTTTTAAATAAATATTCTGCTCTAGTTAACATCTTATTACATGGAGAATATTTAGTTAAACAATTAAATCCTTTCGAGCAATAAAATATAGAGATGCAATACCAGAAAGAAGTATCAAAGGCCTTTGTGTGATTTAATTGTTTATTTATTTTACTCAGTAACTTAGTCGAGTAGACAGATAGACAGAACACTGCCACCTTGATCGATTCCTTGTTAAATAATGACTAAAACTGTTACAATATGTACAGGGTGGGTGAAAAGTCCGAGAACGGTTTTAACACTTTTACCTTATAGTAAGGACCGTATTTCGTATATAAGGAAAATTTTAAGGTAGATGCGATTGAGGAACCTATTCTGCATAAAAACACTATTTTATTAACACGTCAAAAATTTTGTTCGCCATCTTGGATCCTCCATTTTGAATGTAACTTTTTAGATAGGAAATTGGTCATGTGATACATAATTTCAATTAAGATTTTAAGACAAAATCAATGGTTAAACCGCACATCCATGTCTCAAACCGTTCTGAAGTTATTTACAATTAATTATTTACATTGAATCATATCATTTAATGTAAAAATAAAATAAAGTACATTAAAATTTTTACTAATCAAATTTTATTGTTGAATAAAATTAAACAATATCGTACAATTAAAATCATGAGGTATTACTTTAATGTGCATGCATTTTAATAATAATGACCAATAATAATAATAATAAATTAAAAGTTAAGAGCAATAAAAAGTTTCTTACTTGTTTATTTATTGTAATACTCTGTGATATTTATTATTTTTTTAATTAAATTTTTGTTAAAACAATCATAATAAACGTACATTAAATGCTTAAGTGAAGTGTTTTGATTTGATAAAGGTCCAACTGGAAATTGAAATAATAAACGTTAAAGGGAAAATGTTATAAAAAAAACGTTACCAAGAGTAGCATAGGAGATGGTTATTTAGAATTGCAAAAGTAGGAAAATGTTACCATGGAAAATATTAAATGCATGTAACACACATCCATATTATATTATAATTATTTAAACTATTCGATCGTTATCGAACAAATTTGCACCAAACATGTCAATTAGGCCTGTTTAGATAAACGAAAAAAGGTTTTAAAAAATTTTGAAAAAATCCCCTTTATAACAAAAAACCCCCAAAAATCAGTTATTATTATTATTACCTAAACGAGAATTTTTAGAAAGATGAGGTTTTTGCATATGGTAGAGTACATTAAGGGCTACAAAAAAGCCAACTTTCATCAAAATCGTTGGAGCCGTTTTTGAGAAATTTAGAGTTTTCTCTTTTTTTTGCCATTTTTGGGGGTAAAACCCCTTAAAAATTAAAAATTTGAAAAAATAAAAAACCTTGAGTTATTCCAGAACTACACCTACGTACCAAATTTCATCAAAATCGGACGGTTTGTATGGTCTCCAGCTTTGTACACATCCTTACAGACAAACGGACAGACATCACCAAAAAACCACTTGTTTGGGTTCAGGGAGCACAAAAACAAATAATTCCACTAAAAATATTTTTGGGTTCAGGAAGCACCAACACAGATAATTCTACTAAACATTTTTTGTGGGTTCAAGGAGCACCTAAACAGATAATTCCACTAAAAATTAAAATTCGAAAATTTATACGAAAACAATACTTTCTCCATATACTACGTGTAGGGGGGATAAAGTAAAAATAAGTGCCTTTTAAATTAGATCCCAAATTGAAAGCATATAAATATACGTATCTAGATATAAGTAATGACAGGTCACTAAAACATTTCCAAGCAAAATATTCATAAACGATTTTCACTGCTATATAAAGTTTAGATTATTCCTAATGACACTACAAGGATATCTCGTAAAATTATTTACCGCCCACCCCATGTTAAACGTCCCTATCCCGAGCGGCGTGTAAAGTTCTTGTTTACAAGCTGCATGATATGTAATAGAAGCTCCATGATATGTAATAATGCATGTTATTTCATTACAACCCGCTACTAGTTCGAGAAGTGATCGCAAGAGCGCTTGTAGTCAGCGTCAGCTGTTTAATTTGAAACAATCAATTTTGCCATAACTGAGTTGTTGTTTTCGTACAAACGTAACCTCAGTTTATTGTTTTAATATAACGGCCTATTATAGTTGATGAAAATGAGTGAATCTGAAGAAAGTCTTCAGACATAGAAGAAAGTGCTAAAATTCGTGTAATTTGTTGTAATATTTGCCATTTCATAAAATAATAAATGTGTATTTAGTTGTAATGTCTCATTGTTATTTATATGCCTCGTTGTAAGAGGGGGGTGCTGACTTAGGGGGGGGGGGGGTAAAGTTGTGTACGTACCTAAAGCTGTAAGCGCCATGACAGCCTTGGGCTTTAACGCACTCGTGTTACGCACTCGTGCCCTCAAACTTCGCCCTCGGCTTGTAATTAGCGCTCTTACAGCTTAAGGTACGTAAATAACTATTAAATGTTCGATTATTTAAGTTCTTTAAGATGAAAACCAACCATTGCTTTTGAATTCTTGACCTACTTTTAACTTATTCTTATTCCTAGGTGCTCCACCCCTGCGGTGTCATACAGGGTGTCAATTAAGTCTGGGTACGGTTTAATATTTCGTATATAAGGAAAATTTGAAGGTAGATGTGATCGAGGAACCTACTCTATGTAAAAGTACTATTTTATTAAGATATCAATAAAGGTATCCGCTATCTTGGATCCGCCATTTTGAAAGTAACTTTGTTTTTGTTTTTTTTAAATAGGAAGATGGTCATGTGATACAATCATTTCGATGTAGAATTTCAAGAAAAACCCAAGGGTGAAATTTGCAAATCCATATTTTAAACCGATTAAAAATGGCTGCCAAAAAACAACGAAATAATGTTTTCCGATTTTGCCCCATTTTTGTGTACTATTTTTGTTTTAATATTAACTGTTATTATTTTTGGATTCAGAATTGAATGAACGGTATGCCACACAACGATATTTGGTTGAACTACTCGAAATAAATTTTGCAAAAATCAAAATGGCTGAAACTCAAAAATTTTAAATACTCCCAAATATCGTTGTGTGGCGTATCGTATAAAAATTTATACATTTGTCAGAGTATTACTGAACAAATGGAAGAGGTGTTTTACATAACATCTGCATTCTGCATAAATACGCAAAAAGAAATATTTACTCAACACTACAACTGTTGTAAGTGCCATTGTTTTAGTTATATTGTTGGTAAAAACAACGCCCTTAGGAGGGTTACATATTGTTTGTATTACAACTCTCCAAAGCGAGTTTTGTCAACGCTAAGTCCCTTATTATTCGAGCAGTAAAGCAATAAAATAATTCTTATTGTCTCAAAGCACTGAGCTCCTAAACACGGCGCAAAATAAATTACTCTAAAATGTTTCAGCTTTACGTTCTCCTCCTCCTTGTTTAGCCTGTTAGCAATGTAAAGTAGTGGGTGTCAGATAGTGATCAGCTGGAAGTTCATTGATAAGGTGGCATGGCAAAGCTGCGGACACGTGAATGTTTAGGTTACTTTCTTTATTATTTACTACTTGGTACCCGCGGCTTGGCTCGCAGATGTAATTAAATAAATAAAAGGACTATCGGGTAAATATTGTGCCTTACCATTATACGCAATAAAAAAAAACGATTTTAGATCCCAGTTCCATGGCCCAAAAACGCATAGTTTCGTCTAAATCGACCTGTGTAAACCATTTAGGCCTACGTAAATTATGAGCTATGCACTAACAAACGATAAAAATCCCGCTTTCGGCCAATTAGTTACTCATAACTCCCGAACGAAGATACAAATTACAAATCAGGTTTTTAGGTGTACTGTGGAGTCCCGCTAATCCGAACTCCGCTAATCCGAAAATTCGGTTAGTCCGAACACTAATCAGGAAATAAATACGTTTTAACGTTCAGGAAAGTGATTTTAAATGACAAACGGACGAAACGAATCATGTTTTACAGTTTATTAAGTTTTATTGTTGTACATTCAGCTATAAAACTAGCCATTGTCACTACTGCAATACACTATGTACTCTACGTAAATGATTTATTACAGAAAATTACGGAAAATTAAATCGGGTAAAACTGAAATTTAAAGTCACTTATGCAAACTATTCAAATGACAGCACTTAAACCAGACACAAGTATAAAATAAACACAAATAAACGGTACCAGGAACTGTATTTTCTATCAACGGTACTTTCTATCAAACATATTTAAATCATTAAACAAATTCACCGTGACTTGTAGGGTGGGGTAGGAGAGGTGATTTTTTATTAAAGTATGAGATTAACTAATAAATATTATTATTATTAGCTAGAGAGAAAACTATTCGATCGATTTCGAACAAATTTGCACCAAACACGTCAATTAGGCTTGTACAGATGCACGAAAGAAGGTTTTGAAAAAAAACCGTTTATGGCCAAAAAAACCCCAAAAATCAGTTATTATTATTATTATTATTAGCTAAACGAGAATTTTTAGAAAGATGCGGTATTTTGCATATGGTATGGTACGGTACATTAAAGGTTACAAATAAGCCAAATTTTATCGAGCCGTTTTTTTATAAAAAAATAATAACTGATTTTTTGGGGGTTTTTTTGCCAAAAAGGGGGATGTTTTTAAAAAAATTTCAAAACCGTTTTTCGTGCATCTATACAGGCCTACTTGACATGTGTGGTGCAAATTTGTTTGAAATCGATCGAATAGTTTTCGCTCTAGCTTTCTATACATATATACATACATAGTACATACATACATAAATACATACAGACATACAGACATACATACAGACATACAGACATACATACAGACATACAGACATACAGACAGACATTTTGTAAAAACCACTTTATTTGACTCAGGGTGTCCCAAAACGGATATTTCCACAAAAATCTCAACATCGATTTATTTGCGATCATGATACTTTCTCTATACTATAGTATAGTGAGAAAGTAAAAGTAAAGGAGAAAGGAGGGGTTAAGGTATGTAAGAACAGAACAAGCAAATATTTGAGACTCTTTGAGCCTGCCTCCCCGCCAAGGCCGACTTGCTCTGGTCTTCTCCCTCTCTTCTATTTATGCTTAGGCCTACGACAACTTGTACAGTATTTCTAACTGAATGGTTTATTCAATTGCTTCTAAAACTATTAGAATGTTTAAATTTTGTTGTATATAGTTTATTTTCATAACGAAAAGGTCTAAATCGAATGGCTTTATCTAAATAAGATTTTTAATTTTAATTGCATCGTACGGAGTAGAATCGTACAGACAAGGGGCAACATCCTCGCTCGAGTACATTTCGTTCGCATTACAATAGACTGTTTTTATTGCGTTATCGTCATTTTTTACATTATTTCGACGATTTCTGTTAATCCGAAAATCTTATAATCCGAACAGGGTTCGGTCCCAATTAGTTCGGATTAGCGGGACTCTACTGTATGAGTATATTTCTCATTGCATACTATTTTGATATACATGTAACATGTAATGGTTAAACGTGTATACGGTAAATTAAAACGCAGACGATATTGTCAAAGTGTTAAGTTTTTGATCCAAATCAGTTGTTCTATTTATAATGTTCGCGTGTTACGACCATCCGCAAAAGCGGTAATTTTTACATCTTTCAAGTAGGAACCCTAAATATTTCTGGGATAATTAATCTCTGGAAAGTCTTCTACATGTTAATGAAAGTTTCGTCAAAATTTGTTCAGCCATTCCGGAGATAATCCCGGATACACAACATTCAAACAGAAAGACAGGCAGACAAACAATTTTGAAATGCATGTTTAGGTTTTGGTAAAGTAAGAATAACCAACCCGTATGAGCTTAGAAAAAAATATTTATTTCGAAATCGCACTTCAATTTTATTTATATGTATAGATACACATTTTTTGCAAGTACTGTATTTGTTTGTTTTAAATATACTGTGGCAAAAAAAGTATTGGAACGACTGGATTTCTCGGGTTCCAACAAAGATAGAAACACGTTTGTCATCTCACTTTAAGGGGGTCAGTGCGCTCTGTATTCCATAATGTTAGCTTATGTTCCTTTTTCTTAAAAACTAGAAGTGATATCTTACCTCAGTTTTTTTTTATTTGAAAGAGCAAGTCTTCTTACATATGTGGACTATTTAAAAACCAACATTTAGTATATATTCATATTTTATTTTTTATTTTTCAAAAAATTTCTTTACGTTTCTTAAAAAATTCATATATATATATATATATATTTGTTTGCTGCCAAATATTAGTTATTTTAAAAATATTATTGATTCCACATATGTATTTAAATGTAACGAACAAGCATACTAAATTTCAGCTTGCTATCTTTAGTAGTTCCTGAGAAAAAGGAACATACGTCTTAAAAAATAAAACTTTTGAAAATCAGCAAAAACTAAGAAAATTCTGTTTAAAGTATAGTATTTTATTAACTTAATAACAACCAGGAGCATGAGATTTTTCTTCACCTTCTTCCTCTTCAAATTTATCTTCAAATTTTCTTTTTAATAGGCTTTTGTGCTGTGTGGCCTTTTTTTCAAGTTCTTCAATACCCTTTTCTGCTTTTCTCACTCGTAGCATGTCGAGAAATACATCGCATTGAATACATGGTTGCCTGGTTTTAGACCACAGCTCTGCAGTATTTTGCAAATACCTATTCCTTTATCATCGAAACTACTTACTGCCATACACACTCCAAGTTTTAGGGTTCTTAAACCAACAAATATTGATTTTGGAATATACTTCCAAATAATATTGTTTAACGATTCATTTGGGTTCTGTGTCTTTCCCTTCAAACATTTTCCTAGGAGTTTTTTGTCAGAAAGATCCCTAAAGATAGGCTTGATATAGGTCATTACATCTAGAGGCAAATGAAAATGTTTATTGTGGTCATAACTCTCATTTTCCTTTATCGCCGCTGATATTTACACCAGGTCCCATCATCTACAGGGCACAAGGCATGCTGAGGATCTTCATTAGAAGACAGTATGTGAAAGAACACATACAGCCTTACGCATATCTTCAAATTTTTTTAAATTTCTTCTTATAGTCCATAATATTTTTGTATTTGTAATATGGCTGCAGCTGTCAATCGGCCCTTACCTCCTAAGGACTTTTCGTTAGGAAGTTTTTTAGTTTTCATTTTTAATGTTCTGAGTCTTGAACCCATCCCTTTTTGGACGTGCCCAATGCATTCTATTTTTTCAATTTTAATATTGCCATAGGGCTTACTTTCACATACTGCTACTTATCTATTTTGAATAACTTGCTAGTATTTACATTGTGACACCATAAAACATTTCGTATTATGTTATCACAAAATGTATAACTTAAAATTCTAATTTCTATTTAAAAATTCTCAAATTTGACCAAAGAATAACTTTCCATTATAAAAATTGGGGGTTACCAATTAAACAAAAAATATCCCTCTCTTTAATGAAATTTGGCACTTTATCAAAATTGATTTCTATATCATTTTATAGCTTACATAAATTAGGGGAGTTCCCCTTTAAAACTTATTTGTACCCAAAACGGTTAAAAAATCAGCTATTATTGTAATATTTTAGGTGGGAATCAATTATTTGTAGGCCTATCAAACGCCTAATTTTCTGAACTTTAAGAGCCTGTAATTCCTAAAATTCTAAAGACATAAACGAAAATACCCAAGAATAAAACAATCTTAAAATATTGGTTTATACATGAAATACAGGGTGTTCCATAACAAATTTCAAAGTTGGCCACCATATTGGAACATGGCGGCAATATTTTACATTTTACACATTAGATTTTTAAACTTCATGGAAATAAATAAAGTTTTCCTATTTAAAGTTACTCTGTCATATTTAAAGTTAGATATTGTAACATTTTAGGTGGGACACTTCGTATAAAGATTTTTTTTTGCGAAATGACTCTAGCTCTGTTAAAATGCTTAACATTTTTTAAATAGTGTTGTTAGCGAATTTCCGTGGAAAAAATTAGCTATTGCAGTTACCCTTATATTAAGTCCTTAGGTCGGGAGCAGTAAATGAGCATCGATCATGGTCCCAAGAACAAGTTTTGGGGTGTCATTAAAAATCATATATATAGGCTATATGTATATATGCGTTCGAATTCTAGCGGCCGCATTTTAAGTGTCTGCTGTAGTGGCGGCCATCTTGGATTTTTATCCCATAAGAGCAATGATACGAATCCGTCTTGCAATTTACATTTTTTTAAATGCTTTTGATTTGTTATGTAATTGACATTTTGTAAGTACAAAGTTTGAATTTCTTTCCTAACACAATACAAAATTTATAATGAAAAATAATTTGCAAGCCGAATCCGAAATTTTATAAAGAATATTCAGTTTTTTTTTTCAACACTCAATTACAAAAGATAGACTTATAAAATGGTTTGAAATGAGCAATGTCGAAGCGTTTAGATAGGGATACAGTGAGAAGCGGTTGCGTTTCCGGTTGCTTTCTCGTTTACTGGAGCAGACCCTTAAGTCCGATTTGGTCCAAATTTGGTACGTATGTTGGTTGTCTACGTTGCTCGGACAAGTTCGTCAGCCAAAAAAAATCCAACAGCCGGAAGCACGTTTTTTTGACCGGAAGTAACTACTTTTTAGATTTTTCCTACGAGAATGAGTTTTTTTAGTTTTTTTCTAAAAATATAAATGTAGGTTATTATTCTGCGCATTTTGTTTTTTACGCGACCTTATAGCTCGTTTGGTTTCCCAAAATCGATCAAAACGTAAAATACCATAAAATACCCGGTTCAAAGCCTCATGGTGGATTTTACCTTCTCATTCGAGGCCAACGGGCGAGTTTTTTCGCTGTGAGCGAAACGAAGCTCATAACCCGAGGCCGCAAGATCGAGGTGCAAACTCGCAAAGCGAGATTTTCCGGTGCGAGTGTGACGAAGGAGCGCGAGTTGAAGCTGGAGACTTAGGCGCAAACAAATTCTATTAATATTTCATACAAACAGTCAGCTATCCAGCACCGTCGTGAGTAGACCTATCTCCCAAATTTTTTGCTGAACCCCTAAAACATATTCTCATAAATTTAATTTTGGAAATTTGCTCAACTCACGTCAGCCGGGTCAGCTGCGTGGTCGATTTATTTAAATTTAGAAATAACTTAGCATCGAGTAATTATGAAGATTGGCGATCATTAAGGCCTTTAAATAATTCAAATTTGTTAGGGTTACGTTTATATAATATGTATTAAAAGGTTAAGGCAAGAATGTGATCAAAGAAATATTAGCATGCGAGTAAAGGACATTGATAAGCAATAGCCTACAGTTTAATAGAACAGGTCAATACAACTGCAGAGGTAGGATCGGTAACACGATAATCCATTGCGGTGTCCACACGTCCCTGTCAGGTGGCTAAGCCTGGGTTTAAGATTAACTCAAACGTTTACAAAGTACACACATTTATAGACAGGAGCAGAGAAAGTGAAATACAGAACATATATAAAGATAGTGCAAAATGATTTATATTTATGATACATTTGATTACTCAAAATGTATTTATATATTTTACGAGTTTACATGTTACAACTTACAACTTACAGGATTTAAGTTGTTTATTTTCGAAGATAGAAGACGACCCTTTGAAAACTATTTTTTTTTTTTTTTTTTTTTGCGATGAAGGGGTTATATAGTGTAAGTAGGTGTCAGCTTAAAATAAATTTGAGGGATCATAGGACAGCTGACGTGAGTTGAACGGATTTAGTAAATTAAGTTTATATGTTTTTGAAACGAAGTTCCTTAAAGCCTAGTCCACACTTACAAACGTGTTTGTGGAAACATTATTCGCAAACAGTTTGCCTGTAGTTTTCGTGTTTCTCATTTGTTTGCCGGATGTTTGCTGGGTGTTTTCAAAATGTTTGCGAACAGTTCGCAAACAGTTTGGAAACAGTTTGCAAACAAATGACAAACATTTTAACTTGTTTCAGCAAACAAAAAACAATGTTTTCTGTTTCCCAAACCAAATGGAAAACACGCAAACATGTGGACCAGGCAAAGTATTGAAAAATAAATAAATGCGTACCTACAATTTCGATGCAGTTTTTTGCATCGTGTTCAGAAAAATACCAGAAACAAAATCTACAGTGGGACGGTTTCGTGAGATATCGGAATGCGTCACGAGCCCACAGAGCGCAGGGGGGGTGGGGACTCTGGGGGGAAATTTGTGAAGTTGCGACAGAGACTTGAACATTTCCTTTCGGGGGTTTTGGGGGATGCTGATTTCATTTCTGACCATGCGAAATGCCTCCAGTGCACCGGGAGGCGGGGGGGCTCTGAGGGGCAACATTTGTGAAGCTGTGACAGAGACTTGAAAATTTCCTCTCGAGGGTTTTTGGAGACGCTGATTTCATTTCTCATTTCTGACTATGCGAAATGTCTCCGGTGCCCTGGAGGGATTGATCAAACCACTCCGCCCTCAATGCAGGCCTGACAGTCACCGTGAAATCATAGACCACTCACTGGCAGTACTAAACTTCCTGTTAGAAAAGTGTATAAACTATTTATTGTATTTTAAGTCGTTGATTAATGTTCCTCGCAATGCAATAAAACCTCAGACCCGACGTTAAATTAAATTACAAAAAGAATCCTTCTCTATTGCTCGCTTAGGTGATTTGTCTTCTAGGAAGATGGGTTGCAGTACTGTTATTAAATCTTTACAGATACAGCGAAATAAATTTCCCGCAGTTAGCGTCTGTGAAGCTTTGTGGATAGTTTGTTGAATTTGAATGTCGTTTGAATTGGTAATAAAATATCTCAGACAAGTTATAGTATGCTTCGAACTCAATATCAGTTAGTAATATTAGATATGCTAAGGAATATGATCGAATGTAATGCATGTAATTTGGTTAATTCACTTGCACTATAAAAGGCACAAGCGAATTACGGCCACAATTTTTTTAAATTGAACAATTTGTGTAGTTATTTTTCTAGCGAGCTATCAGATTCTACATGCAAAAATAAGTCGAAAATGTAGTATAACACTTTTTCGATTTCGGCTTAGTTTAGCCGTAATTCGCTTGTAGACAATTACCAAGAAATTATGTTTTTTGTCGATAACTCGGTTATCCTTTGACCTACTGAAAC